>PVLD010002711.1:0-158693 GCA_004027595.1 Dinomys branickii | reverse complement strand
AGACAAGGTGATATGGTCTCAACAGTGGTTATTGCTTTATCCATTGATATCTTCGAAGTGTAAATATATGAACCCATATACAGACATGCAAATTTAGTCAGACAATCCTCTCAACAACAGAAAAAACACAAAAACCAAAAATCCAAAGACAAAAAACAAAACAGGCTAACAACAACAACAGCAACAACAACAACAACAAAAAAAACACCAATAGTTGCTGCACTTTCTTTAGGGTGGTTATGTTACTGTCTTGGCATACGCTGGCCTTCCCTTCTCCAGTGGTTCATCAATTGCATCCCACCCAGTCGATCTTTCATTGCAGAGACAGGATTTTTTTCTTTAGAATTTTCTTTTGGGTTATATTATAGTATTCTTTTTACTTTAATGAGCAAAAATAAAAATAACGAAACAGGTTAGTAGGGGAGTTACAATAATACATCGAGTATTGTGGTCATCACAGTAGTTATTCACAGAACATACAGGCATATCTCATCTAAACAATGTTAGCACAAACCTTTCTTTTCTATGAACTAAGAGATACTAGCTGTATAACTATCCTAACAATCTTGTGTATAAATATATTTTTCTTTTTTCCTCCTGTCCTTTCCTCTTCCCCACATCACAGTTTGTCTTTTCTTTTGAATTCTATAGTCAATCAACAAGTGTAAAGGTGAAATAAGGGCATTTTCAGATATTCAGTCTTGGAAAAAATCAATCTCCTACTAACCTATGATTAAGTAAAACTAATAAGTATGTTCTACTGAAAAAAAATCTAAGGTAAGAAAGACAAAGATGGGATTTGGTTAAACAGGAGATGCAACACAAACTTGAAATTTCATGCTTTAATTTGCAGTTTCTTCCCAATTCACAATATCTATTGTACATTTTGGATCTTATTTATTCATTCAGTTTCTCACACTAGTGAAACAATATGCTGTGTTACACATACGGGTCTGATTTACTTCACTTAGGAATCTGGTCTTGAGTTGCATCCATTTACCTATGAAAGTCTCCAGTCTATCCTTCTTTATGGCTGAGTAGTAGTACTCCACTGCATAAAAAAACTACATCTTTTTACCTATTCGTCAGCTGATGGGCATTTGGGTTGTTTCCAAAATCTGGCTATTATAAATTGTGCTGCTATAAACATGGGTGCACATATTGCTGTAGTATGATGTTTTAAATTCTTCTGGGAAGATACCAAGAAGGGGACTAGATGGGTCAAATGGGACCTCTAATTCTAATTTTTTAAGTACTCTCTACACTGATTTCCACAGTGGTTTCACCAGTCTGCACTAACAGTGAAGAAGGGCTCCTTTTACCCCACAGCCCAACCAGCATTTGTTATCAGTTGATTTTTTTTTTGTTTGTTTGTTTTTTATTTTAAAGACAAAAGAATGGAGACATATAAACCAGAATAACACATAAACAATACAGGAAATACAAAATTATATAGAATATAGTAGGGAAGTAGCACTGGATGCTGTATTACATAATGTTATCTTCACATTAGTTAACACATAAACATTAAAGGAAATACCAAATTATAGAGAAAATAGTAGGGAATTAGCACTGGATGCTGTATTACATAAAGTTATCTTCACATCTGTTAACACAAAAACAATAATGGAAATACAAAATTATAGAGAACATAGTAGGGAATTAGCGCTGGATGCTGTATTACATAATGTTATCTTCACATTTGTTAGTTATACAGATGATGGCTCATTTGATTAATCATTTTTCTCCACCCTCATCTCTGTTGTTCTACCACCCAATCAGTCATCTTTCCTGTGATAATAACTGTACTTTTAGGTTTATTTATACCCTCAGACTCTCACCTTGGGAAGAGACATAGCTGCTTCAAATTATGCTATAACATATATGGGTGTATACAAATTGCTATGGTAGGAGATGGAAAAGCACCTATGCTCAAAGACAGTAGATAGGCGGGAAACCAGGTTCACTATAGTTAAGCCCCCACTGACAAGCCCTCAAGGCCATTGGGGATCCAGTCAATTCAGCAAGGTTACCCAGTGAACCATTAGGCTTCACCCCGGCACATGGCATCTGGAGGTCCAGTCGAGTCCTCAGGGTCTCCCAAACAGACCTCTGGGATCTGCCCAGGCTGGGCTCTGCCAGGGCCTGGTCGAGTCCATGGTGTCGCCCCGAGTGGATCTCCAGGCTCTGTCCCATCTCCACACTGCCAGAGGCCGGGTCGAGTCCACGAGGTGCCCCCAGCGGACTGCCCAGCTCTGCCCCGTTGCTGCACTGCCTGGGGCCAGGTCAAGTCCATAGATCATCCCCAGCAGACCACCTGGCTCTGCCTCATCAGTGGGCTGCCGGAGGCCCCGTCCAGGTCTTCAGGGTTCTCATGTAGCCTGGAGGGAACCCCCTCCCTCCTCAGGCTACTGAGCTCCCTGTCAAGGCCCCCGGGTTCCCTTATAGGCCACTAGCATCTCCCTGTAGGCCACCTATGACTCTTTGGAGGCTGTTCCCACCCAGGAAGAGAACTGGGTCTGCACCCTAATTCTAGGTCTTCACCTCCTCCCACCTCCCAATCTCCAGTATTGCTGTTCCTCACCCCTTGCAGGTGGGCATTGGGTGAACTTATGATGCTGGGCACAAGGGCATGAGGTCTCCCCCACCAGTGCTCACTGTGGTAGTCCAGGGTATGTACTGAGTTTAGTTATTAGTTCTAGAGGAGAGTTGGAGGATTTTCTCGGGTCTGCTGTGTAGAGTATTATTGTTTCTCGGACTCCCGGACTGCTGCTGTTCGTATAATTTGTTGCTATGGGTTCATACAAGGTTCATATATGCAAGCAGTATGGAGACCCTCTTGGTGCTCGTATTAGTAGTTTGGGGTGAGTCCTGAAGCCCATGGACTCGTCCCATTGCTGTCAGGAACAGGTGGTGATTGCACAGGCCGCCGAGGCTCAAGGTGCTCACAGAGGGAGTTCAGGGTGGGAGCTGAAGCCCAGTAACTCAGCTCATGCTTCCTGCTTGATGATGGAGTGAGAAGGGCATGGGACCGTGTGATCGACCTCCATCTGCAGCTCTCCAGGCATAGAGCTGGGTGTGGTGGGCTGTTTACTGGTTGCTTTGACTCCACCTTGCCTTCAGGCGCTGATTAGGAATGTTGCTGCAGGATGGGGATTCTGTTTCAGTGGCTGTTGTAACTTCTCATCCTCACACTGGGTTTGACAACAGCTCCCAACCGCCATTGCCTCTTTTCCTGGCTGCACCCTGTCCTCTTCAGACCTAGACCAGCTCTTGGAACTCTGCTCTCCCCTGGCCGAGTTGGGAGGCTTCCATGAGTGTGGGTTTCCAAAGCTGAAGCTGCGAGTGGCGGGACAAGGGAGTAGGCCGAGGGTGTGTTTGGAGTGGTGGCTTCCTCCTTCTCCACCTCCTAGCCCTCCGACTGTGCCATGGCGGCCCTCTACTCCTTTCCTCCAGAAGAGGTCTTGCTTAGTCTTTCTGAGGGCTTTGGTTTCCATTTCAGATCCTTCCTGGGTTCAGGGTATACACCACTCTCCTTTCTGTCCTTCTCATATTACTATATTCCATTGTCTGGGTGGCAATCCTCCGGGAGGTCCTGTCTCTGCTGCCCACCCGGTCGCCATCTTCCTGGAAGTCTTCATTTGATTTTTTGATGATAGCCATTCTTTCTGGGGTGAGATGAAATCTCAGTGTGGTTCTAATATGCACCTCTTGAATATGTTCACATCTTTTCTGTTGCTTTTGTCATTCTGGAGTGTATTATTCCTGTGAAGAAGACTATTTTGTTCTGCATTATAGTTAAGTTACTTGGAGTCAGCCGTTGGGCGCTTTGTTAGTGTGACTCCAGCACAGTTACTAGTCAAGGGCCACTGTTTTGCCAATACTAAGGCAGTGCTCTTTGATGGTTTCTCCCCAATGTTCTACACAGTGACGCTTTTCTGCACTGTGTCCCGTGGGGACACAAATGGTTCGCATGCTTGGCTGAGCTGCAGGTGTCACCTTCCTTTTGTGATGGTTGTTCTCCTGGTCTCACAGAAACACACGTACAGATCAGAACTCAGCCCAGACCTCAGGAGGACCCCTCTGCTGTGCATTTTCTGTCTTGCACACCCGCTCTTTCTCTGCCTCTCTGCAGCTCCATTCTTTGTGCAGTCCTTTGTCTGGCCCACAAGTTCCTGCCACGTGAACCTCCCCAAACCCCGATCCCCCCTTTTCACTAGGCTGAGAGCGCAGGATCTGTCTGGGTTCCTCCTCCTCCAGCTGTGGCCCAGAAGCTGCCTCCTGCCAATAAGTTAGTACAGTCAAAAGCTCCTCTGGTTCATTTTCCTTTTGTCAGGAAGGTATCTCTGCAATCTATTATTCAGTGCCCAAAAACTGCTGTCTCGTGTATTTTTCCAATTTTTTAAATAAAGTGAAGTGAGCTTCTTGTATTTCTTTTCCATTTTGGCCAGAAACCTGTCGTTGGAGCTTTAATTTGCATTTCTCTAATGCTGAGTTCTTAATTGTAGAGTATATACATTCCAAATTTTGAGAGATTCTGCCTGCTTTCTTTATAACAAAAGAAATAATTAATTTGTATTCCAAAAGGTTTGGAGCCTGATTTTTTTTTCTTGTACTCGTGCAAATAGTAATGACTGCCAAACTTAAAACCCTAGCATTGAAAGGGTAATGATCAGAACAGGACACACAAGTACCATTGCACATAGGGGAACATGCGCAATCCAAAATAGAATACAGAGATCCAAAGCAGAAAAAAACACCATTTCGAAAAAAAAATCAAATAATATGCTATTAATCAGAGAAAATATTCCATTCACAAAACAAAATAGAGATTTTCAGAAAACAAAAAAAATACTCTCAAGAATATGATTGCAAAAGCAAGGGGTGAATGAAGAAATTTCTCATAAGGTGCAAATACATACACACAAAGTTAATGGCCTGGACAATGAGAGAGAAAAGGACAAGAAACTGTGACCATCTATCCAGAAAACTCAGTACCTAAGGAGTAGGAGTTACAGAAACAGAGGCAAAGGAGAGGAAATTATCAGTGAAATAATTCAGAAAAAATCCCCCAAATTGAGATGCTAGATTTAAAGGGCCCACTGAAGGCTTAGTAGTTTATGAAAACAAATACAGAGTGAGGCATATAATAGTGAAATTTCAAAACATTAGGAACAAAGAGAGGATTCTCCAAGTGTCCGGGGGCTGGGTGGGGGGGCGGAGAGGAGGATGAGGAGGTGAAGCAGAGAAGGTTGTGGCTGTACCAAGAATCTGAGACTAGAATAACTTGGGGCATCTTGCTAGCTCCACTGAAATGAGATGGCAAGGGAGAAAAGGCACCGAGTGATACCTAACCTATAATTCTATAGTCAATCAACAAGTGTAAAGGTGAAATATGAGCATTTTCAGATATTCAGTCTTGGGAAAAAATCAATCTCCTACCAGCCTACGATTAAGTAAAACTGATGAGTATGCTCTACCAAAACAAAAATCTAAGGTAAGAAAGGCAAAGATGGGATTTGGTTAAACAGGAGATCTGACACAAAAGGGGAGCAAATGGAATCCCCAGGAGACAAGTGAAAAAACAGCCACAGTGACAGTTATATGGTACAAGTACAGAGAACAAGCAAAACAATTTTACTTAAAGGACTGAGACGCTGAGTCCATTACTAGCACATCTTCCTGCCCTTTTTTGCCATTCTTTTAACTTAGGACCTAAACAAATAAAAACCAGCCTGGATTCTCCTATGCACATGGCTTTTTGAACCATATATGCATGTTTGTCTTCACTGCACAGCCTGGCTCTTGGCTCAGCTGAGAACATTCATTTCTCTCTGATGACATGCTTTGTTTTGACCTCACCTGAGAGCATGAGGGAGGTCGTAGCGAGCTGGTACGCTGGAAACGCAGTGGAACCCTCCCCCATATCTCTATTGGATGACAAGTACCTGGTCCCTCTATACTTCCACCAGATGCCCCAATGGTAGTAACCTTACCTCTCAGGATATGTTTGCTCATAACCATGCCCCTGCCCCCCACAAAGGGACTGTGACAAATTGCAGGAAAGCCATGACACTGTGAATTACTTCAAGTTCGGTTTTGGGGGGAGTTTTTAAACTAATAATGGTTGGATTGAGTTTTCCATACCCAACTGGGTCTGTTCTTTCTACTCAGCTTTTAAAAACTAAACATAATTTTCACTGTATAGATCTTTTACTTCTTTTGTTAGATTGATTCCCAAGTATTTCATTTTTTTAGATGCTGTTATGAAAGGTGTGGGTTCCCTAATTTCTCTCTCAGTATGTTTGTTCTTTGTGTACAGGAATGCTATTGATTTTTGAGTGTTGACTTTGTATCCAGGTATGCTACTGAATTTGGTTATTAAATCTATAAGCCTTTTGGTGGAGGTTTTGGAATGTCACATGTAGAGTATCATGTCATTTGTGAGTAATGATAATTTCACTTCTTCCTTTCCTATCCTTTTTCCTCTCATTTCTTTCTCTTGCCTAATTGCTCTGGCTAATGTTTCCAGAACTACACTGAATGGGAGTGGTGACAGTGGACATCCTTGCCTTGTTCCTGGTTCTGCTAATTAGAGCAACCGATTTGAAGACAACAATATGCAATACAACAATCATTGGTGAATTCCTACCATCTTGTCTAGTGAAACTCTGTATTGGCTCTAAAGTTTTTTTTTAATTATTATTTTTTATTCTCTTGAATGCTTTGATCAATCTTGCATTCTTACCTCTGGTAATCTGAGCAGCTTCATTGAGGATAATGACAATATGTAACATAACCACCACTGTTAATTCCTATCGTTTTGTTTTGAAATCCTGTATCATTTTCAATGTTTTTGCTTTGTTTTGGTTTTGTCTGTGATGGTGGTATTTTACTATTGTTCTTTTTTTTCATTATTCTCTTTAAAATGAAAAAATAAAAACTGAACACGAGTTGATGAAGGACACCTGCATAGGTGGGATGGCAACTGAAAGGTGCCACATTAACACAGGACTGGCATAACACTCGTTCTTGGAGAGAGGGAAAAGGACGTAACCAGGGAGGGGCACAGCTGCTTCTAAAGTGTTAGTGATACTTTATCTGATTGGCATCTACATAACCTTTTGTTTTCTATTACTCTTTAAAATGTACATAATCACATTTTATAAACTCCTCAAAGTATTATATATCTAACAATAAAAAGAAAAAACATGCAGAAACATGGTAACGCTCATAACTGGAAAAGCAAGTCATAAAACTGGACACATGCTCTGAGTACAACTGCATATGTTATACGACCAGAGGGAAAAGAATGAAAGGTAGTTCCATCTAGCTGAGAACAGTGAATTACAGCCGAAGGATTATGCGTGATTTCCTCAAAAATGCAACAGTTTCTGAGTAACTGCAAAGCATCATCCCAGTTAGTCTTCATTGTTCAGTTAAGGAGTTTTACAAGCCTCATATTGTAAGTGGGGGAAAGAGTCCCACGTAGTTTGACAAAGTTTGTCCCTAATCTTACAGGCAAGAGTAGTGGAGCAGGGGTTTAAAGCTCCTTCTAACTTTAACTTCGCCCTTTGCTGTGCTTTCTATGCCAAACACCTTCTCTACACCATCCTATTCTCTTACTGTGGTCAAGCGATGGCCTCATGAAACCACAGCTCTTCATATGTGCAGTAATCATGATGTCGGGGCTCCATTCACAGGTACCAGGATGAAACAAAGTCAAGCATGTAAAGCACAAAGCAGAATAGCTACACGTAAGAGGAAGTATCCGTAATAGCAATGTTAATGCAGAGTTAACTGAGTGAGTTCAAGTATTATTCAACTAGGTACTAGGTATACAAGAGTGAACATAAGCTCACTGTCTAGTGGGAGCAGACAGACTCAAGAACCTATAGGAGTGATTGGGGGAGCGCTACAGGATTCTGAGAGAACAGGGATTGATGGGATGAAGGCAGATGGGGAAGCTTTCCTTAAGACACTACAGCCTCTGAAATGCACAGCTGACGTGGGGAGGACATCTAAATGACCATGCTGTGCCCTTAACCCCATATGAGCAAAGGAAAAGCAACAGTGAGAGTCGGGGGCATGGTATTACTGGACCTAACATTTAATACCACTGTACTAAAAATGTCTGAAAGAAATAAAAGTAAAAATGTCTATATTTTCTGCTGAGTCAAAGGAATAAAGATAAAATATCATTTTAGACAGAACATAACTAGGGATCTGGCAGTACGTATAGTTCAGCAGTAGAGCAGGGCACAGCTCGCATAAGACTCTGAGTTCCATTCCCATAACCAAATAAACAAATAATATAACAAGGTAACTAGTGTCAGAAAAACTTGAATATGGACAGGGAATGACATTAGGTCAAAGAATAATCAATTTTGTTGTATATGCTTCACTTGTCCAAGTGGCCAACAGGGAAAATGGGATGGGGGAGTGATGATTGCTTAAAAAATTCTCACAAAGAAATCAACAGGAATGCAGTGACCAAAATGTTATCTCTACTGTGATATATTTTAGACATTTTCCATAACACATTTTTTAAATTAGAAAAGCCCCTAACTACCTTGAGGGAAACCATTTCAGATCGATGATAGGGGATCGGTGGTAGGTGGAAAACAGATCTCCACGATGATGAGTGTGGCTGGACTCAAGAGCTTTGGGCCCAGCTGGGTGTGATGTCACAGTGAGAAAATAGAGATAGAGATACAAACATAGAAGTATACAGAGGTGACTCTGCTTTGGCTAATTCTAAAGGAAATCTAAATGCATGTTTGATCTAAATGAAGCCACAGAATACGAAAAACTGGAAACATAAAAGAGAAGAAAAATCCAGATGGTAGATGCAGGTCTCAAGTGGAAAGGTAACTCATCCACCAATAAAAAAATCAAAAGAAACTACTCTTAAAACAAAACAAAAAAAACCTCTCATCAAATGGAACACATCTGCAATTTTCCTGCCACCGTAGGGCCCTTCTAGTTTCAGCAGACAGCAGCACCACCCCTCTGTGGAGAAGCAGCTATTTTGATGGAAGCGCAGGAAACCAGCAAGGAAGGAAGCGTGGGTAAAGACACAAGTACAAAGCACAAGCAACGTAATTGTACAAAGAGAAAAACCAGGTACTGAATGACTCTGGCGTTGAGGTGAATCACGCCCTTCATCCCCAGTGCTACTTCTCTAACACTGAGGCCTATCAGACAGTTCTAGCAGGGAGCCTAACCACATTCACCAGCCTGTAGTTCTGGAACTGCAGGATATCTGACCCACATTGGGGTTAGCGATCTAAAGGGTTAATACAGGCTCAGCCTAAGATAAACCAGATTGCATGGAAGACTGGAGGGGTCTGTATCTATTTCAAAGAAGTTCCAAAACTCAGATTCACCAAACCCAGAACCTTAAGGGTCAGCCTAAACATGGCCCAATTTTTTTGTTCGAAATGGCAACAAGCTGCTTAAATAGCTCCTCACAACAGTGTCTGAGCATTCCTACACTAAATTTAATGTTGCAGTAATTGTGCCTTACCGCTTCTCTGTAAATCAGTGTACACCATTACTCCTAACTTGGGTCATGATGGGAGAAAGTTTGTTCAAAATAATTATAATTTAAAAAATTTAATGAAAGGACTGAAATTATTCCCCTTTTCTAGGCAAACCCCCAGACCATTTTCTACCTTTCCCCCATGTCCATCCAAAGAAGTATCTGAATCAGTGATCCATTGAGAGCACACAGTAATTCTTAATTGTTAAAGAGCTTGAATTTTACTAGAACAAATCATTTTCCTCACAATGCCAGCCAAGGAACCGAGAACTGCTGCACTGTTTAGTTGCCTTAATAGGACATCATTAAAATTCCCTCTTCCATTCACTACTTGAGTTGCAAAGCCAGGGAAATGGTCCACTAGGTGCAAGTACAGACATTCTAATTAGTGTCACTGCACCCAAGGTTTCTGCCCACTGATAAGCTAAATCATGTGAAATGCATGAATAGTGAAATAGAGTGGGGAGTGTTCCAGAGAAGCCGTCTGAGCTGAATCCATATGCTGCCTCTAATTAGAGTGGCAAAGATTTCCTATATGAAACCTCACATTTCTAACCCTCCATCCATTTGTTATTGACTCTTCTTTGGAGCCACCTTAGCCATGAATAGCCCCTTCAGCGATATTCATTCTATGTGTTTTCTAATTCCCTGGGACGCAACCCATTTCTCCTCACCAGGAATTCTCACTGACATTACCTGGAGAGCAGTTACTCTCAGAGAACAGCTTGCCCGGTGCCAGGCTTCATTTGTCTTTCCCCATGGATCACCTGTCACAGGAAGGGGGCCCATGGAGGTAAATCTGGATTGAAAGCCTGTGCAATCTTCCATGTGAAGGTAATGTCAGCACTGAGCAAAAGAAACTAGTGCACCCTAGATCAGGATGCACCGGTGGAGAAATGAAAAACTCCCATAAGCAGAGAATCACACAGGCCCTACCACTCTGTGGAAGAATGAGTCTCCAAATTTATGGGAAAGAGTAATCACACGGCTTTGCAGTTTTCATACACAGCCTGAGGTCTCCCACAGGCCAGAGCCTTTCTTGGTATAGTAGATTTTAACTACCTTAATATCAGAACCTGACATGAGAGAGGTTCCTAAGTTTAGGCATGTTCCCACATCCACTTCTGTATCCTTTCCTACGCTTTGCTCATACCACTGGCCTTGACATTTTGGCATAGGTAACCCAGGCTCATTCATTCACTGTAACATAAAATAACCCATTGAGGAATTAGAAATGATAATTCAACTACACTGCAAGGAAGGAGAAAGAAAGGAAGGAGGAAATATAAGTGAAGCAATTCTCATGTGTAACAGTGGAAGATCAGTGGAGTATGTACAATTGATTCTAAGAGAGGAAGAAGTGGCAGTCTAAGAATCCAGTATGGAGAGGTGGAGGAGGTCATCAGAAGAAACAGGGATTAAAAATGGGGTTAAAATGGAGAAAGGCAAAATAGGTGGACGCTCCTTTTCACTGTAAATCCTTGTACACTCTCTTGTTTTTAAACTATGTGCATGTAGTTTCAATAAACGTTTTCAAAAATCACATTAAAAAATGAATTTATTTTATTAGAAGACTAGAAGACTAGAAATTAATGTCTTCCTCTAGAGGAACTAGTGAGAAAAGAGAACTTTTTCTCAGAGCCAGATTAGTCAATTAATAGAAGTACGTTTCATCCAGAAGCGTTCCAAAGGCTTCAGAGCTTGCCCCTGTGCAGTCACTGGGTACTGCTCTCTTCGCACAGATGTGCGTTAGGGTTTGGCAGTGAACGTGTGTGAAATAGGGGGAGATAAGGGAACCTGGAGGGCAAAGAAGGAGAAAACTCCCCCAGCCCAGCCCAAGCAGTTTTCTGCAAAATAATGCAAATTCCAGACTCCCAGGTTCTAATTTGCTAAAACAGTTACTAGTTACATGGGTTGGATAACTCACCATGTTGAATTTCTCCCACTGGAGTAAGAAATCAATGTTCTCTAAGTTCAATCTTAAAAGTAGAAAAGAAAATTGCCTTGATTACCCTGATGGCCTCCTCAGCGATATGAGCCCAAATCACACTTTAAACAGAATCTCCCACACCTCTCTGACACTGTGGACTAATGGGACTAATGACCTAACTTGAGCCAACAACATGGCTTTAAATCAGCCAAGGGTATCCTTCCTGGGTACAGCCCAAAGCCTCCAAAGCTTCAACTGAGTGTCCAGGGGAGCAGGATCACTGAAACAAGGTCTAAGGAGACACTCCTCTAACTTCCGGAGTCCAAGACAAACACACATTCATTTTCAGCCTTGCTCATTTAATCATGTCCACTGCACTCACAGTCAATTGGCCTTTCCCTTTAAGCTGTTTTCCAGGACTGTGAGCACCAACATTAGTTTAAAGGAGTTAACATAATACTAACCTAAATCTAGTAATGTCTTTTTAAAAGTAACCTGTCATAATATTCAAAAATGTATTGACCTAGCCATGTGTTTCTGAGAATATACCCTACAGCAAAACACACACTACTCATAGGAATATCTTTTATTATGGCAAAGACATCCAGAAACCATCTAAGAGTCAAACACCAGGAGGCTGATTGAATAAATAATTATATAATCACACTATGAAAAATCATGCAGCTACCAAAGCAAAAATAAAAATAAAAACTAGCTAAGACTCCATAAATTCACACAGAAAGATGTCTGCGATAAACTACTATATTTTAAAAGGCAAACTGCAGGGGCTGGGGATATAGCTCAGTGGAATAAGTGCTTGCCTGGTAAGCACAAAGTCCTGAGTTCAATCCCTAGTACCACAAAAAAAATAAAAATAATAAAATAAAAGGAGTGACTTCATAGCTTTCAGTAAGCTGTGAGTTCTTATTAAAAGGCAAACTGCAGGAAAACATGCATAATGACTCCATTTTTCAAAAAAATGTGCATATGTGTATTTTTTCACCTACCTAGGGGAGAGAGTTTCAGTGCACAGAATTGTATCCTAGTGAATATTTTGGCCTATTATATCAACTGTGCATTATTATATTGAAGGAAAAAACAAAACAATTTTTTTTTGGTACCAGGAATCAAACTCAGGGCCTTGTGCTTGCCAGGCAGGCCCTGTGCTGCTGAGCTACATTCCCAGCCCAACAAAATTTATTTGTTAAGAGTATGCGGAAGGTAATCAAAATCTCTGTTTCCACGGTCACACCTAACAGAGCAATTTAATGAAAATATGCCCAGTTTTTCAGTATCTTTAGGATTGAGATTTTACAACCTTCTATAAATTTCTCAGAATAGTTTCCATTTATGAAAAGATAAATTGCATTTCCTCCAGTAACAGCACAGGACTTTTAGGTCCATTCCACAGATAAGAAAACAAATTAATTCAAACAAGATCATATCATTCTAGGAAATAGCCCAGCCAGGATTTCAAAGACCCAACAGCAAAGTTTATGTTCCTCCTAACACTATATTACATCTATAGGCACATACATCTAAGTTAAATCATTTGCTTCATGTCGAACTCAATTAAAACTTTTTGTTTTAATGTGGTGCAAGGGATTGAACATGGGCCCTCCCTTGTGCTAAGCACACACCCTACCCATAATTATACCTCAATTCAATTATTTTTATAACTAGAAATAGCATATACAATGGAGATCATAAAAAGCTCCTTGTACAGTTGTTAAAAGACAACCAGATGAGACAGAATTTTCCTAGGCTTCAACAAGTCTCTTTTCTTTCATTCATAGATTTACCCCTAAGGGAAACTGTCATTCAAGAAGCACCAGGTCCTTTGATATTCTTCCAGCCTCAACTTCTACCTTCCATTTTTCATTAATTCTCCCAGGGAAGTCTATCTCTCTATCTCTCTTTAGACTTGACACCTGAAAACCTGTCTTCTATGTTTACAAATACCTCACAGATACTAAAAACTAAGATCTTCTTCACATATCCTGCAGGGGTTCTATCAGATTTTTTACAACAACTAAGTTATGGGAGTTTCACGCCCAATCCTGAATGGATGTAGATACCGTGCGAAGGGAGTGACGTAAGGGCGGTGGGAGCCATTAAATGGTTTCACATGAGGGAGGGAGCGACTTGATACAGGTTTGCATTTTAGGAAGATCACTATGGCAACAGCATAACTAAGACAAAAGTATTGTGGATTCGGAGTCATTTGACCTCACACCTTTTCCGCCTCTCTTTGCACTTGGTTTGTGAGTCTGTTCTTAAATTTGTAGTTGTTGTCAGCAACTCTGTGGGAGGGAGAGTGGTCAACAACATTTAGCGGGGAATGCTCATTACAGTCAAGGAGGAAAACTCGGTAGGACTTAGCACACGCAAAGCACGTAAATAAGAAATGGGAACACACAATAGACAACAGAGAGGAGGTAGCGCTGTCTCCTGTCGCGTACCCTGAGGTGTGGCTGGATTTAGTACTGATGCTGCATTCTCGCACGGCTTCAGTGACCAGCAACGCTTTTCATCTCATCTCTGACTGGTCCAAAGCTCACGCTCCCCAGGGAGCTAGCACTTCACGATAATGGTTCATTATTTATGCCAGCCCCAGGATGTTTCAAATGAGCGTTTCACACCACTGCTGTTATTATATTGGATCTGACTCTACTGATTCATTTATTGACACCACAGGACCCACCATGCAGTGTCTCCACCGTGCTTGGAAAGCTGCATCTTTATTTGATATTCTTTCATAAATCCTGAAACTAGGCCCAAGAATTTTTCCACAATAATCAATCAAAACAAACATATTTGTTGAATTAATAAGTATTTTAATGAACTAGCAGAATATGAACTAATGACAGCACTTTAAGGAATTAACACGTTAATTTTCTCCAAGAGGGTTCCAAACCCTTTCTAAGCTGGGCCAAAATAACCATGAGGTAAGAGCTGCACCTGGCACTGCCTGGCATACTGAGGTACTCCGTAACAGCTGCAGAAGGAATGAATGATAAGCTGGTTTACTAGAACATCTTATTCTCATTCTTTTCCTGTTGATATGATACAAATATTGTGGGGTACAAACTGGAAATGTATATCTGATTCTTTTTTAAGTCTTCTTTTAATCTTTCTGCCTGGGCTTCCTGCTACCTGAATCACAGTATCTGGATACTCTGCAGTAAGAAAGATACACAGCCATGGGAGAGAAAACTCAGTAGGCTGCTTCGAAGTCATTTCTGAAAAACAAAACTTTTCATAATCAACAGAAAAGGAAACAATACCAAAACGGGAAAACTCCCCAATGTAAGCACAGTTAAGTGGACAGGGCTCTTCTCTTTGAATCTTGGGAAGAAATCTGACCTGCATTTGACTCCCAAGTCTTCACAGTTTTGCTTGAACCTGTTTTTTAAAAAGGGCTTAGAGGAATGAGAACAGGAGGTTGCTGAAGGACAGAGTCAACTACATAGCTCTTCTTTTTAAAAAAAATATAACTCTTTGTTATGCCAGGCATGGCGTGCATGCCTGTAATCTCAGTATTCAGGAAGCTGAGGCAGGAGGATTACTATAAATTTGAGGTGAGCCTGGGCTACATAATTAATTCAAGGCCAGTCTGAACTGCATAGCCAAACCTTGTTTTGAACCGCACTCACCCAAATTAAATAAATAATACCTGTTTGCAATATCCTTGCATTGGAAAATTATATCATATGATAAAGCAATTAACTGTGAATTTAAAAAGCTAGTAGTATCAAGTGGTGTGGTGGTTTTCTCACTTTGACCTAGAAGAATTTGATTTGGAATTTCAAGAAAGGCCATACTCTGAATGTATCGTTCCGAGGAGAGACTGAGTATACCAATGGTGGCTGCGTAACAAGGCTCTGTAGATGAGCAAGAGCTGGGAGGGGGGCGCAGGCGCGCTTCCTGTTTTCACCTGTACACTACTGCCGTGGTGATCTTTCTAATACGCAAGCCTGTATCAAATCCCTCACTCCCTCATGGAAAACCACTGAATGGCTCCCACCGCCCTTATGATTATTCCCTTAACACAATACCTACCTCCTGTCAGGACTGGGCATAAAACCCCATCCTGAATCCAATCACACTAAACTAGTTGCTATTACACTTTGTAACTATGGAAAGCATTTAAAATAACTGCTGCAAAAAATAATAATAAGCTATATAAATATTTGTATCTAAAAAGACTAAGACATTATTTAAAAATAGTAGATACTTAATGACTGAATGAATGATCAAACAAATTAATAAATAAAACATTATTCTACTCAGTTCTGATTCAAAAGTTGCCATTTTAAGGGAGGAAAAATATATATGTACCCATGCTCACAGGAATACAGATCATCTGTTTATCTATCTACCTAAACACACAACAAATTTAGACATTATGGACATGGTCTTTCAGTGGGGGGTTGTTGAAGCCCAGCAAGTGATAGATTTACTTGTACTTACTATCTTATCCTCAAGGCTAATTTTTATTATCCACTCAACATTCTAAAAGTTTCTAGAGCCAACTAAGCAAACAACTTGACTGAAAACAAGTGTATTCCAGTCATCTACTGACTATGGAATTGATTAGAATATTAACTCATTTCCTTAGTACCACTGTAGTCTGGAAAGAAAAAGACCTCACTAAAGAAATCACGTAATATTAACGTATCTTGAAGGTCACAAATTTCAGGACCCTGAGTACTGGGAAACAATCTATCAGCTAAAAGTGTCCCCAATGGCTATCGCTAGCTAAAAGTGTTATCCAGCTTTCCAATTACATCAATGGAGTAGTCTAGCACAGAATGACTGATTCTTTTACACAAATATGAAAAGAATTCTATAGAGAACATTTGTAAATTCTCCCTTTTCTACAGTACTGGAAGAAGCCTTTGCTGATAGTACCGCTATATATTCATTGGTCAGACAAAAAAATTCATCAGCCTGATGCTTTCCTTCACATTCTAAATCCAGTCATTTATAAGTCCTGTAACTCTGGCTACCATAACTATCTCTAAACTAATCATGACTCACCCACATGCTTATCACCCCATGTTAAGTCAACTAACAGATCTCTCTGCCATATACTTGCCACCATTTGCTCTTCTTCTTCACAGTTAATTCATTTTCCTAATTACACCAGACCTAATCTCTTCCTTGCATGAAATACTCGGAGACTTCTCAGGGCAATGAGAAGAAACTCCAGGCTCCTCCCCCAGGCACGCAAACCCTCAGGGTGTAGCCCCTGCTCTCCTCTCCAGCCCCACCTCTCTTATCTCCACTGATCAGACGCCTGGATCTACTGGCCTTGATTCCTTCAAGTATGTTGAGCTTAGTCCCCACCCCTTCCAATTTGTCAGTGACCGGTTTTCTCCCTGCATGTCAGTCTCCAACACCTCACCCTATTTCATCTCTTTTGTGGCTGCACTTCCATAATACAAAAGCTTCGTAAGGGCAAGGATGTACCCTCTGGTCTGTTCTCAGGAACCAGAACAGTTCCTGGGATAAAGAATATGTACCTGCATTAGTAAGCAGCTGAGTGCCCACCCAGAAGAACTTCCATTTCCAAATACCAGATGCGAGTGTTCCATGAAATGGTGCACACCTGGGAGGCACCATTTTGAAAAACAAACAAGTTATGTCTTTCAAAGGAATATTTTAGATCATCTGTGATGAGACTTGTATCTCAAAGCAAAGGAATGACTTGTCATAGCAGACACCGCACATCATTCATCTTTCATTCCCACTGGATTAAGATCTAAAAGTCTGATTTTATCACCCCAAGATCCCAGACTGAACTGTATGAGTTATTTCCTTTCTCCAGACAATTGATAAACAGAAACTTCTAATCAATTCTCACTATCATTTACTCAATATTTCATCTTTCAAACCTGTCTGCTTTGTCCTGGTGTGGTTACAGCTCCACTCTGTGGAACAATCAGGAAGACAAGCGAATAACACAGGTATGTTTCCTGCATGGCCATGGGGAAAATCTGGAAAACTCTGAAGAAGAAACTATAGTGCAAAACAATGTCAGGATAATGAAGAGTATTTCCTTCTTATTTAGATTAGATATGGTAATCTCTGAAAACTAAATATGAATCAAGGGTCAGGAAGCGTTTTATGAATGATTTGCGCCCTTTCTCCTCTTCTGAACTCTTATCTCCACAGAAGCCTTGAAATCATTTAGTATTTTTCTCTCTCAAATAGTTCACGTCTGTCAGGAGATACTGACTTGTCTAAAAGCCACAAATACAAAACATAGAACTCATTCTGGTCAGACCCAGAAATTAGCCAATTAAAAGCAAATGATTTCCCTATCTAGATGCAGAGAAATTCAGCCATGGAAATTAGCAGAGGTAATACTATCTTTTCTGAAAAGAAAATGAAAACCTTTCAGTAAATAGCGCGATCCTTGCCGAAGGAAAAAGACTCTTTATGTAGCTTCCAATAGTTGTGAGCAACCAGGAATCAAGGCCTAATCAAGGTCCAACTGGCTCAGCTTCTGGGAGATCAGAGTTAATGATCTCTCCCAGAAAAGCCCAGAAATGTTTCCATGTTTTTTAGGATTTACTACACTGCAATTATGGGTCTCCAAGTTGCCAAGCATAGTCTGATTTTTAGTAACATACAACCAAAACTACACAGTTCCTCCCCTTTGCTAAGACTTTAAAACCATTTCAGACCCAGTTCCGACGTAACATTGATGGAAATACTACTGCTGTTTCCTTGTCTAACCTCCACCGGTTCAGTCTGAGCTTCGCTATACACTGGGCTGCTCCCTGGGCTAGCTCGCTAGAAAGCTTCAGCTCCTAGTGAAATGAGAAACTAAGCAAAGTTTGTCTTTGGTGACCCCAGATAAACCCTTTATCTCCACTCTCCCCCAAGTTCCTGGCCCTCTTCAGACCTTAAATTCTATCCCTATCAAAACAGCCTAAAGCAAGCAGTCTGAATTCCTTAGCACTAAAACAAATGTCTGCTAGAAGCTTCCAGGTTGACATTTCCCAAGGAGAAGAGGGAACAAATAAGCATAGAACTCTGAAATGCACTGTTTTCAAGAACCAGAGAATGGGTAGGAAAACTGTTGGGGGGGGTTTTCCCTAAACCTGTGAAACTACTGCCCAGCAACTGTCCGCTTTGCCTACACCGTAGTTATCAACTCAGTGAAAAATTTCAAAAAGACTCTTCCCTTGAATATTTCATAGCTCGCACATATGCGGACAATTAACTTTCCATTCCTGGGATAATTACAAGAGTATTTAGAGGGTAGACTTAGTACAAAAAGGGAAAATCTGTACAGAGGAAGCACAGATTGTGAACTTGGTTTTCAATAATGAATAAGATTTTGACAACAAATGTGTTAAAGGCCACTGTACGTGGTAGGATCACAACGAGCAATGTAAAGTGGGATAAAAGAGCTCACGTTAGCAGTGCAGACTCTAATTCACTTCTCTTCAGAAGATTCTATCCTAGGTATGAGAGTATTACTGATACTCATTGTGTGAGATAGGTGGAGTAAAATAGGCCCAACTTTGAAGCATTTTGCAGTATAATGGGTTTAGACAGAACTGTATGCAAATAGTGTAAGATCATTCAAAAGGAAATTCAGGAAATCCCCGAATCTGGCCAGGATTCTCTCTCAGGCTGCCAGCAGTGGTCTGTGCCTGGCCCAGCCCTCACTCAGCTAACGGGATGTAGGTTAGTTATAGCAAGGAACCCTTGGCTGCTGCTGTGAATTTTAACAGCTGTGCCTCCCTACATCACCCTGCTGCTCCTCTGGGTTGAGTTGGACCTCACTTGGAGTCCTGGCCCTTCTGGTCAGCCATCGATGGACCTGACTGTTTGGGACACTTAGAAACAGTAAATATTTTCTTCAGGCTGAAAATGGCTGCTAGCATGGGTAAATATTCCCCAAAACTTCCAGTGCTGGGGAAACCCCATGTTTCTATGAAAAAAAAGTCTCATCTTTATTTTTTAAAGTAGTATGAGTGGGCTGGGGATATAGCTCAGGGGAATAAGTACCTGCCTGGCAAGTGCATGGTCCTAAGTTCAATCCCCAGTACTGCAAAAAAAAGAGAATCACCTTAAAGTAATATGAGAAAGGTTTGAATTAGTAGACACCATGTTTATTTTCTTTTTGGATTTCTTGAGTGTGGAAATGTAAATGACCCACACTGAGAGTCTTTCTTTTTGAGGAAAGTATCTAGATCCAATCATATGCCTTTGAATTTCCACCTATGTACTTATTCATTCATGTAAAATGAATATATTAAGACAGGTTGAGAGTAGTCTCAGTAAACAATGCGATTTTTATATGGAAAAATAGAAATGGGACATCTTGTAGCTTAGAATCTCAGAAGCAGACTCAAAGACCATTTAATATACTTCATTACTTTATTATTTAGGGAATTCATTCTTATTCCTTCCACTCATGCAAAACTCAACAGGATTTACCCCAGGCCCACGCTAACCCCAGTGACCCCCGAGTGTGGTCCTAGAATGAGAAACACCAACATCACCTGAACCTCACACCTTCTAATTCTTTGTGGTGCTGGGGATCAAATCCATGGGTGCTCTACCACTGAGCTACATCCCCAGCCTTTTAGTTTTTATTTTGAGGCAAGATATCACTAAGCTGCCTGGGACTTGATCTTGGGATTCTCCTTCCTCTGCCTCCCAAAGTTAAAACTGCAAATTTTTGATTCTTACTCCAGATGGACTGTGTTAGAAACTGCGGAGGTAGGGCCCAGCAACCTGCAGTTTAACAACTCCTCTCATTAACTCTGACACATCCAAAAGTTTAAGCATTACTTCTCTGTACCCTATTAGAGGTGTGTATTAGACAGAGCTAGTTAGTTTAAATGGATTAAACAAATAGGGAATCTGCTGGCCCATGTAAATAAAAAGATCAGGGAGTAATACTTCCAGAATAACCTGTGGAGCTGGGGATATAGCTCAGTGGAACAAGCGCTTGCCTAGCAAGCGCAGGGTCCTGAGTTCGATCCCCAGTACCGGAAAAAAAAAAAAAAAAAGAATAGCAGAATAACCTGTGGAAAGCATATTCTGCCACTAGCTTCAGATTTCCTTTTCTACCAACTACCTACTCCGCAGCTAAGAGCTGAGCGGAGCCCGCTCCCACGCTACCCACGCAGCCTGATCCCCGCGGCTCTCCACAGCTGCTTCAGCCAGCGTCCCTGCGGTCTTCTCCCACGCCTTGGCCATATCAGGCCCCTTTCTCATTACACCCATGATGTTCTGCTTGGCTGCAACACTTTCTAGTCATCTAAGCCCATCCGACATCTTGCCCAGACTTTAAGAGCAGGCTCAAGTTCTACTGCTTCCATGGAAAATGCTTCGATGAAACCCTCTTTCATAAACATTCGCACGCATTCCTATAGCGTAAAGTGTCTAACCCATATAACGTAGCCCTTAATTACGTTTCTTAGTGGCCAGGTTTTGTTGTTGTGGTTTCAATCTGTGCTAATTTAAGGAAGTGAAGACAGTGGTTAAGGATTTGGAGGGATTTCATGTAACCCAATAGCAGGGTGATTAGTTAAACTCCAATAGCTTGCAAGGGTCTTAAGTGTTACACAAGAGAACTTATTTCTCATATTCCAGTATGGATGGACATATCTTGACTTCTCTCCTGAATGGTCAATCAATCAGTTACCTGACTGGTGAATCTAAAAGAAGTTACAGGGCTGGAGATATAGCTCAGTGGTGCAGCACCTGCCTGGCAAGCACAAGGTCATGAGTCCAATTCCTGGTACCAAAACAGTAAAAGAAGCTACACATGTTTTTATATCCTTGTCCTCTTTTCAAAGAGAACAGAGGCCTTTCTGGGGGCAGCATTCAAGGACAAGTTCCCACAGCAGGTAAAGTCAAGGTGGAGTTGCATCGCAACTTTCTGAGCTGCTTTGACTAGGGGGAGATGTTTACCTCTAAGTTGAAGTTACTAAATCCCTCATAGCAGTAGACTACATTTCTTCTTCAAACTGCTTCAATTTGTTGAAATTTTTATTCCAATTTGCCTGATTTAATTATCTTACCATTAATTGGTTTAGGCTTCAGGAAAGGAAGGGGATATTAACAGTCACACTGGAATTCAAATAAAGACCCATCCTGTCTTTCTCATCCAAGCACCATGTTTATGAGCCCTCCTACAAACCCACTTAAATTCATCAGTGTCTGAAAACTACCTTCTGAAAACTCACTTGAGCTTCTGACTACTCAGTAATTTGGACATTTATATGGAACTGATGTTACCATTAGTAACAGATCCTGATAATTTTCCCCTAAATTTATTTGCCTCCTTTTCTTTGGTAACAGAATATCCAAATTTTAGGTGGGCAAATGGCAATCCAAAATTTAAAAATATATTTCTTGCCTTGATGTGCTCCTGTTGAATTTCTGACAAATGAGAGTTAAGTGGAAGAACTGTGCACAACTTCTGGAAGATACCCTAAAAGGGAAAGGAGTTTGTTCTGTTCTTCCCATTTCATTTTTTCTACAAGTGTAGTTGTAGTGTCTGGAGCTATGGCAGACATCCTGGGCCATGACATAGAAGCAGGAGTGCGCTAGAACTGATTCTTGCGGGCTTGAGCGAGCAGGCTGTTAGACATTCAGGAATTTGCAAACTGGTTATGAAACCATTAGTTTACAGTTGGCCATGGTGGGATTTCCACCACAGGAATTAGGCAAACGCTACTCTGCACCACTCCCTTCAGAGATCAGTTTACCATCTCCTCACTGCCGCATGCAGGAGATGGCAGAGCAGTAAAGAGAAAGGGCCGAGTCTGGCGGACCCTAACTGGCTGGCAGTGCAAGCTTGGCCTGCCTGTACTTACAAGAGAAAAGTGGATTTCCATTTTGCTTAGGTATTTCCATTTTTGCTTTCTTTCAAAGCCAAAATAATCCTGATAGCTCTTTGGGGTACTAGGTCCCATTCAAGATCACCTGACTATATATAGTTCACAAAACTGAAAAAGAAAGTCTACCTAATTGTACTTAGGTCAGGTGTCCACATTCTTGTCAAACTGTGGGGACCAAAGACGTAGGTTCCATGGTACAAACCTGGCCACCCAAACCCATTCGTTTAGCAGGGATTGTGAATGTACATCTAAGAAGGAAGACTTGGGCACAGCAAACTAATTCACTATAGTACCATCCAATATATATGCACATCTAATGCTGTTCTATGTAGAATCTATTCCTTTTAAACCTATTTGTTTGAATTTTTTTCCAAAAAAATTTGTAAATCACTTTGTATGTATTTTTCCTGTAATAGCTAGCTACAGATTTTCTCTGGCAGTAAGCGCTGACTGCATTCTGCCGTCTTCGTTGTGGAGTGCTCCACCACGCTAACCTAGGTGTCCCATCAGTTCAGTCTGGTCTCGTGAGGTGGCCTATTTATTTTTGTTCTAGCAAACAGTTCTGCCCATATCTGACGAAAGTTGTTCAAATGATGGTGCTGTGCCTGCTAAAAGGAAGAAGAAAAAATGTCATAGGAAATCTTCAAATGCCTGTTCTATTCCAACTTTTAACACTTTCAAGGAGACAGAATAGTGTTTCTTATGCATGAGAGCCTGGTAGAAGCCCTTGGATTTTATGAAAGGTTTCCTAAGCACACATCATTCCATGCAGGTAGGATGGATCAGCATGACATAGCTGCAGGCACAGCATGACCTCAGCGGATCTGAAGAGACCTGAAAAGCTATTACAGCGCAGTAAGTGGAAATGCGTTTTGAGGCAGCTTTGCCATACGACTAAACCGCTGATTTAATTTGTGTCCGAATTCAAGGACATCACCGGAGCCCCAAAAATCCATCTATTTAAATTCATGGACTTAAAAAAACATGTGTGCTTGCATGTGTGTGTGTGTGTGTTTATGTTAATATTTCATGTCTGGGCAGGGACTACCTCCCTAGCTAGACTATGCACTCAGGAAGACCTGAAGACAAATTACATAAGAGAAAACCCCACAAAATGGCATGCATGCAAAATGCAGTGAGACAAGCAAGCAGACTGCAATGCTCAGCACAGCTGATGCTCCAATGTCTGTTTTATCCCGTGAATAGTGTAGACCACCCAAGAGAATCTCAATCCCTTCACTGGTCACTGATTTTAAAGTGGATGATTTGACCTTGCTAAGACTTAGAAACTTTTTGAGAAAGTCTTCTAGCTCCTAAAACAGGGATAAAAATAAGAGGCATTCCCCATTTTCCTCTGGATTTTGGGATCAACCACATGCCCAGCGGGCATACTATAAGGCAGCAGGTACTCTGTACCAGCTGTAAAAAGGAAGGCCTGAAACCAGGAAAAAGATTTGTATCTCGCAGAGACTGGAAGTGCCATAGGAGGAAGCAACATTCTTCTCATAGCTAAGAGATAAGCCTCTTAACGACAGCAGCTGCTTGTGGGATAACTAATTGCAGAAATCTAATCCCTACTCCCTACTATAAGGCAAGGACATGGTTTAAAATAAGTTACAGTCCCCAGCGGGGAGGTCCAAACTGACAGCATTACAAAACAGTTCAAGAGCAACAATCCTAGTATATTTTCCCTCCAGAATAGGACTGGGTGTTTGGTAGTAAGAAAAACAACGTGATTAGAATAAGAACTTTGGGAGGAAGCGGAACGAGTCCAGGGTCTCTTCTTCACATGTTTTTCTCTTTAAACTACTAATCCAGATCCCTGCTTCCTTCCACTGTGCCTTAAAATTCATGTTCTTCCTAAACTAACTGGTCTCCAACCTTAGACTTCCCTTCATGAACCTACTTTTGTTCTCCTTGTTCACATGGGGTTCTTAACCTCACTGCGCACTAAGATCCGTACTTCTGGATCACTTGAATCTGACACAAAGACAAGGCTGAGAATGACTAATTCACTCTTGGGGCACTAAACATCAGAAATTGCTGAGGCAGTCCTACAGCCAAAACCCTCCCTCTTAGTCTATGTGTGAAGAACCAGGAACTGTATCATGCAAGGATTGGAGCACAACAACATTTCAATAGATCCACTGCTCTGATGAAAGAGGAAGAGTTAGGCCAATATAGAGTTTATCTCTGGGGGGGGGGGACAACTATACTTCCCACAGTCCCTGGTTGTTTGGAGGGAGTTTGACATGGGTCCTCCATATAATAAGATTCAGACTAAAGCCAGTTGGCATCTGCCTATAATTTCAGTACTCTGGGAGGCTAAGGCAGGAAGACTGCAAAGTCAAGCCCAGTGTGGGCAATTTAGCAAGACCCTGTCTCAAAATTTAAAAAAAAAATTAAAAAGGGCTGGAGATATAACTCAATGAGTTCAATCTTCAGTACTGGAAAAAAAAGTTGAGACTAAACAATGTTGCCTCCCAATACCATAAATGACCTGAGGGCTGGTACTTGACGGTGGTCTGAAAGTTGCAAAAGCCCTGCACTGAGCAGCATCTGACCCTGGGTGACCCTGAGAGAGCGGGAGGAGCAGCTCAGAGGCCCTGCTGTGGAGAGAGAGCGCAGGAGGGCTGGCTACGCTGCTCCTCTTTGGGGCCCTCAGGAATACAAGTTTCCCTTAACTCTGAACGACTCTGAAGAAGGTGCTTGGACCAAACCTGCTTCCTATTGAGCAGTGCTCTACTTTGAGCAAGAACACTGTACCTGAGAATGATCTCTACCCACAGCGGTGATGGCAAGCCTTTTAGGGCTCTCCATGAGACAGACAGCCCCCTGGGCATGTGTGCCATAGGTTTGCCACCACTGGAGAGCCTGCTTAGAGGTGGCAGGTAAAGCCCACTGAAGAAGCAGCACCTGCATGTACAGGAAAGACCATATGCAGACTCTACCCACAGAGAATCAACCAGAGAACATCAGAGTGGGCAGACAAACAGCGAATGAATACAACGCAGCAGAAAGGGCCGGAAGGAGGAACGGTGGCTTCCCCGGAGGACTACGAGAAAGGGTTGCACTCCTGACCTGTCCTGGGGGGCGGACATCTTTGAAATGAAAATGACTTTAAACTTAAAATGAACACTACTGAGTACTGAGATTTTGCTGGGAGTGTCTTAGCAAACTAAAAGTGACCGCAGTTAGGAAACTGTTCTGAGACACCATTAAGGGAACTTACAATCCAGCAGGCAGAGTTTTCACAGAACACAATTGATAGCAATTATGGGAAAAATAATACCCTCTCATGTTTCTACCCTAACACAAGGATCCTCACTAAATTGGTTACACGTGTTAATGTTTGCATTTCTTCAATACGAGTTGAACTGCTCCCTCTGTTAACACATGTATATTTCCAAGGGGGTTTTCACAGAGACAAAAGGTGAAGCAGCGTGGGCAAGTGCAGTGGCTGCTGTGTTAGTGAATCTCCTTCAAGAGCCAGACATGCCTTGGGGTAACAGATAAATAATTTAAAACAGGGGCTTCACATTACCATATGAGTCTGGGCTCACCAAACCATGTTAATTACGTAAAATTCTTAAAGTTTTCACAAGATGGTTGGGTTAATGATGGGGGGGCAGTCTCACAATACAGCTCATACTGGTCTTAACCGCTTAATTCTCCTGCTTTATCCTCTCCAGTGCTATGATTACAGGCATGTGCCACCGCGCCCAGCTATAATGTGGGTTTTGATCTGATGGCTGTCCTCATAATTGAGTTACATGTAAATTCAAATGTAACCCAATTAAAAATTTTATTGTAGATCAAGAATGAGAGAATGTGATGATAATTTGGAGTTAACCCAATGGTATTTTTCCCTATTTATGTAATGAAAAATAATGAGAGGAAGTTCCAGGATGTACCAGACTCAGATACAGTACCCAATAATTCAGCACTTCAGAGATGCACCACAGTTGGCTACATAGTTCTCTTTGTGTACCAATTATGTAGATTACAAGTTAAAAAATTATAAATGACTCATATCCAAGACTTGCAGCCAAATTGATTTCACGTATCTGTAGTTTGCCACACAATCAACCACCTTTCCCAGAGGTACCCATGTCCAGGTGGACAGGCCTGGGATTCCAGAGCAGATGTGCAGGCTTCAGCGGCAGTTCCTTGGGTAATTATGAATAGAGGTGTTAAGACTCCCCCTCCCACCTCTGGGCTAAAACTTTCCTTCCAGTGGGTCTGCAAAGTAGTGGCTGAAGTTCTCAGCATTCCTGACATTCTCTTGGGCTGAGGCAGCTCCAGAACAGTCTCGCCCTCAGGCACCTGAGGATCGGGCCCTGGCTCTCCGTGGGAAGCTGGCGGAGTTAAGTGCAAAGGGCAGTATGAAAGGCCTGAAGGAAGCAGAAGGAAGGGTGGAGAGTGCAGGGAAATGAGCACGGTCCAGAGAAGCCCAGCAAAGGTTCCAGGACTCGGCACTGTGGCGACTCACCCCGAAGGGAAGTGGAAAGGAGCAGAGACTGGGCAGCTATAAAGGCTGGAGGGGACCTCGGGGCCCCAGCACAAATCCTGAATAAAGATTTCTCAGCCAGAATAGTTATTTTGGAAGCTGGGGAGGGGTGTAGGTGCGTTTTCATTGAAAACTAGAAAGCTCAGTCACTAGGAATTTAGAGTCCTGTAAAATTGCAAATGAGCTACACTAGGAAGAATACCCTTTCCCCGTTCTCCCGCCTTCCCTCCTCTCCCTCGCTCTTCCCATAGAGAGGGGGAGTTTGCACGCACCGGAGAACTGGAGCGAACCTGCGGGCTCCTCACTTTAAGCCACAGACGAACCACTAGAGGGCAGTGTCATCACTGATCCCTTAAGTACTCATTTCCTTTGGCTTCAGCATTCAGGCAGGCCTGTCCACACATCCTGTAACAGGATGTTTCAAAACTCTTCCTTCAATTCTCATTGTAAAGAAATGAACTCAGGGTGGATCCATCCAAATGCACAACACAAGTCATGGACTGCAGCAAAGTTCTTGACAAAACTCGTGTAATTTTGCCTCATTTTTCACAATTTAGAATCCGGAGCTTAAATCTGCATTTCTTCCTGAATTTTGAAATTTCTCTCAAATGCTGCCCCATGAGTAAAAGTAACCTTGCAAAGAAACAGTTAAATAATCTGGCACACACCATTTGTACAAGGGGCTGTTTTTGTTTTCATACTCAAATTACAAGTGTTTGGCTGAAGTGGTGTTGCCCAGCTAGACAAAAGCTGTCAGTCAGTGAGGCACATACACAAATCATGGGGACCAACAGCCACATGTTTCTCTTGGCTTAACACACTGGGGATATAAAGTAGAACCGGTGAATGTGGTCCTAGTCGGTGTTAGGGGCAGAATTTTTTCCTTCCTATAAGTTCAACTTAGAGCTCCTTAGGCAGAGATGGCACAGGGCAGACTGGTGTCTAATTTTGTGAGATTAGTATTTCAAGAAGCCAGACAAATCATCTGACTGACTGAAGAGCAGGGTGAACTTGTAAATGAGGAAGTATTAAAGAAGGGAAAGAATGAACACAACAGGCTTTTTATAGGTGGGGATTTTTCTGCCCCAGCACTGGAGCTGTATTTCTTCAAACAATTGATTCTTGCTGATACCAAGCTTACCCTCAGTTTATCAGCAAAGACAGATAAGGTGGGTAAAATATTTGTAGGCAGATAGATTTCTGGAATTTTCCTACAGTGCTGAAATACCATCCAGAGTTCAAATGAGCTATATTTGGACAATGACAGCTATGTTATTTATTCTATCTTTTGTATTTTCATTGCTATATAACATTCACTCTTTACACAAGCTCAGTATTATTTACCCAAGGCTTTCCAAAGCCCCCTCCTTTCCTGTCCTCTCCCTTCAAAGGGCCAGGTGTATATACTATGTTTTTGATAGGAAAAATATAACAGAAGAATTGTTTACTGAAGTCAGGTGGGGACTGTGACTCAGCAAATGTGCATTACTAGGGGTAAGATGTGGCAGAAAACTATTCCCAAGCTTTAAAGATTACAGTTCAACAGCAGACTGCCAAGGCGGAGCCAACAGTGTCTCACAGCAGGGAAGAGAAGGAAAAGTACAGGGAGACAAGCAAGAACGGAGTGTGGCAGGGGAGGGGCTCAGCAAGCACACACAAGTGCCCTGGAACATTACCACTGACCCAGCAAAACCTGCCTGGGCACAGCATTACCTCCCACAGGGCGGAGACACCAGCTGTCCCAAAGCCAGCCCAGTCCTCACTCACTGCTCACGACCTCAGGAACATTACCAAGGTGGCATCCCGGTCTTTTGATTTAAAGGCCCTTTGTTCAGAGGGCTGTGCCCTAAGAAATCAGAATGAGCACCTCGTCTCTTCCAGATCACCTTTGCAAGTAAAAGATTTGGCACACTGGGACACATACAAACAAGGAGCTATGAAATAAAGGGTAAACACTTAGATGAGATCCCAGTTGTAAGTTGGCTAAATAGAGTTGTTTCAGTACATGACAACTTGGCTTCAATCTGTATTACTCTGAATGTATAATTGATGTGGCCCATCTGTTTCCAGGAAAGGAACTTTTGTTTTGCGTTTTTCTCCTCCACTTTCATTCAGAATGAATGGCTTTCTCATTAGGCAATGTTCACATGCCCTCAGAAATGTGTTTGGAATAGAAAGACTCCCCAGAATCACAGATGTAAATGCCAGCAGAGCTGAGTATGTTCTTCCCCATTTTGAGCTGGTTAAATGAGGACCCTGCAGATCTCCATGCAGGGAACTTCTCAGGTAAGACCATTACAGCCAGGAAACCACCTACTTAGTGTAGTTACGAAAACCTGCAGCATTCCGGTGAAAGATGTGGATTGGCAGCCAGAACATTCTTCCTGTTCCAGGTCCTGAATCTATGGATGCCAGCAAGTAGGTCTTCTTACCCCTTCTACGGGTATTTACTGAGCACCTGTTCAATGCCTCGGGTAACGAAGTACAAAAATGATTAAGATCTAGTACAGTCTTTGCCGTTACAAGGCTTAGAGTCAAAAAGGAAACAAGTCTGTAGAAGAGGCAGTTATAACTTATCAGAGTGGTTATGATCCAAAGGGAAGAAGGAAGAAAGGAAGTGTTAGCGACTACAGAAAACAGAACTCTGATACACTGTGTGAATAAAAATGGCATGGCTGCTACGGCAAGCAGTGGGGAAATACCTGAAACACATACGGTTGCCACATACCCAGCGATTCCACTGTCCTGTGTGTGCCTAAGCGAAGCAGAAACAATGTACACCGCAATTCCACTCTCCTGTGTGTGCCTACGCGAAGCAGAAACAATGTACACCGCAATTCCACTCTCCTGTGTGTGCCTACGCGAAGCAGAAACAATGTACACCCAGGTATTCATGGCAGTACTACTTGTTCCTAGGCGTAGTAATTCCAGCACTGCACAGGCTGAGGCAGGAAGACTGTTGAGAGTGAGAGGAGAGTCTAGGTCACATATTAAGCAACAGGCCAGTCTGAACTACATAAGCAAAACTGTCTCCAAAAAAAGTTTTATTCATAATTGACAAAAAGTGGAGCAGGGCATGGCGGCACACACCTATAATTCCAACACTTGGGAGGCTGAGACAGGAAAATTGCCGTGAACTTAACGTCAGCCTGCACTACATAGTAAGACTCTGTCTCAATAAAAAAAGAACAAAAAGTGGGAACAACCCAGATGTCCATCAAATGGTGAGTGGATAAACCAATGTACATACACATTATGGAATACTACTCAGCCACAAAAAAACGAACTACTAATACATGTTAGAACATGGGTGAATCTTTAAAACATTATCCTTAGTGAAAGGACTTAGGCAAAAAGACAGGTATCGTAAGATTCTGCGTGTATAAAATGCCCAGACTGGGCAAATCCGTAGAGACAGAAAGGAGATCAGTAGCTGTCAGGGAGTTGGGACGGGGAATAGACGGTGGGTGATGTCAACCCATTTGTCATGTCTTGTATGGGGTGATGAAAATGTTCTAAAACTATGTAATGGTAATGGATGCACAATCTTCCGAACACACAACTACTAACTTGTACACATTTACGGGATCTGAAGTCCAGCGCCTTAACCGCTCAGCCATCCCGGTGACAGCTGCACACACGTAAAAGGGTGACTTCTGCGGCATGTGCAGTGTATCGCAACAAAACAAGGCAGTAACAGAGTGTGATGACTGTCACGTTAGGGGAGCACTGCTCAAACTATCTGGCGTGGAGAACCGAGAAAGAGGCTCGAAAAGACCCTTGAAAGAACTGTAAGCACAGGGCATTAAAGATAAGTGGACGGCCACAGGAGAAAATGTGGATTCATGCCAAGTAATGGCGGAGCACAGCACTGTGGGGAAGGGCCACATGGGCACTGGGGGAACAGGGAAGAGGCTCCCCAGGCCCAAACAGCATTTGCATCGAGCAGTGGACAGAGGAGCGAAGAAGCTACGTCAAAGAATTTGGACTTCATCTTATTAACAGGAAACCCTTGAAAGAGTTAAAGGCTGGGAATGAGATCGAGTTGTTTTTCAGAAATGCTGTTCTAAACAATGTGGGGAGTGGCCTGGAGGTTGAACAAAACATAGACACTGGGTGGTTTAGTTAGGCTAGTGCGCTAATCCGAGTCAGAACTGGCCAAATAGGGAAAACTGGAAAGCTTGCTTCCAAGCTCTCTATAATGCTCTGCTAAACACAGCAGCACTCAGCTCCACCAGGAAGCAAGACAAGGTTTCCGCAGGAGGTGGTAGTGATACCAAGGCAGCCAGCGCACCTCCTAGCAGGCCCTAATCCTGCTTATTGGTCTAGGCGTTACACTCAATTCACTTTAGACTGGGGCTACATTTTCAGACCATCATGACCGTTAAGATCCTCACCATTTGCCAAAGGAAAATAATCTCCTATAAATTGTACGGAACTGATGCTCAGCAATTGTACTTCCCTGTAACTCCAGCGCGTGAGAAGCTGTGGACATAGGGTTGTGACTTGGAGGATAGCCCGGATTGCACAGACACCTTGTCTCACAAACGAGAGTAGATTTAAGAGTCAGAAACCCTTGAGTTCACATTCCAACCATCATTTCCAAGCATGTAATGGCTAGTCGCAGTCTCTAGCAAGTTTCCTCCAAGGTGAAATGAGGAAGACAGTATACAGCTCAACGCTACGCTGAATATATGTGACTTTGTATGTAGCAAGCCTTGCATGAGGCCTGTCTTGTAGCTACTCAATAGTTTCTGTAGCAATCAAACCCTATAGGGTCATAATTCTGTAACTGCAATCGTAATACCTCAAAGCAAGCATGGCAACAAGGGTGACTCAACAGGCCTCAGGATTGGTACTCTCAGTATTTTAGTGAGATAGGAATGACCATTTCACTATCACCTAGAAACATGTTTGCCAGTTGACAAGTATGTCACTTGCTTTCATAGCTCCTTAAATATCATTTCAAATTAAAAAGTATTTAAATTAATTCCTTGGAAGAAAAAAAAGGTTTTAGAACTTCTCAGACAACTCATCCAACCAAGCTTGTTTACTGTCAAGCAGGGAGGCCAAGTTCCAGGTAAAGTCTCTCCTTTCGAGAACTCAGCATAGCTCTGAGGCAGCAGACCATATACACAGTGTGAGGCACTGAACAAATGGAATGCTGTCTGGAATGATAAGTTAGAAAAAGAAAAGCTGTTCATATAAACACAGCAGGTTTAACTTAAAGAAACACATTTTAAATACTACTGGCTTTCCAGGCATAACTTTCTTGAGGTTTTCAGGCAGAAAGGAGAACATGTAACACACTGCCAAGGATACAAAGCATCAAAATGTGTTCTACACTTTACTTAAGGTGCTGGTTGTTATTAGCACTGAAGCCTATGTCCTTATTCTCTTTGACCAGTTTGCAGTTCCTAGGGATCTGATAATCCCTCAGACCTTGGTAAAGATTTCGTATACACATTTTGTGTCTTCCATGTATTTTACAGTGTTTCATCTCTCCTGGCTATATTATGAAGCAAAATTTATCACCAAAGAAATAACCACCTTGTTTCTTAGTTAATCACTGCAATGGATTTCAGGAAGCACAAGGTGGCAGAAGTACACTAGAAATGCTACTGGAAATAAACCTAGAGCGACATAAGCATCATGGAAACTCCAAAAAAACCCTCTATTTATATGTTACAAAAATAACATGTCTTTTCCCTAATAACAACAAACATGCTGATAAAGTTTGGAAAATATGACAGAAAAGTCTAGGAAATATATATAAATATACTTTATATATAAAGTCCAGGAAATATACACACACACACACACACACATATATATATGTATATATCCCAGAGATATGTACAGATGTTTAATTCCTTTCTTCTTTGCACAACTATTAGTTCTGATTACACCATATATACAACTTGTATACTCTTTTAAAAGTTTAACAGTAAGAGCATTTTTCAATCTTAATATTCAAACATTTTTTGTTTCACAAAATATTTTAAGGTATCTGCATGTGTGCGCATTTTATAAAACCTTTTAAGATGGACATTAGTTAGAATGAGGCTTATTTGATCTAGGCATTTTCCTACAGTAATGATTAAAATTATGTATTATCAGTAGCAGCTGAACCAGTAATTTTTTGATTGACTTCAAAACAACAAAAGCCAGTGTTCTGAGAGAACCAGAACTGAACAACTTCTGCTCCAACAGAGAGAAAATGATGGTATCCCTCTCTGTTTGAACATCATTCTAAGACCTTTGTAACTTCAATAAATATTATAGAATATATTACTTTTGAAGTAGCCTGTAGTTACCTGGACTTCCACATTATTTTTCAAACATATTTACAGTGTACGTGTGCATAAAATTTTACATGCAGAAAATATTACAGGAGGTAAATACGTGTGCTGCTGCTGCAATCAAAAATCACTTATGCTACTCATTAGAAGATTGCCGCTAACTAGCTTTGCTCCTGAAAAATTAACCAAAGCCCTATCTCATTTCCTACTTTGGAATCAGTAACCTAAACGCTGTAAAGAACTGTATGAAATGTAGTTATCTGCTTTAGACAGGTAAAAGCCATTAGCATTCCTCTTCTAGTACAGGCTCAAGCAAGTGAAGACTTTATGGACACTAGACAAGTCAGAGATGGGAGCATACAGAACCCTGTGTAAAACAGCGGTAAAATTCCTTTCGATTTCTCCATGTTTTGCGACTTTCATACCTTTAATCCACAGGTCAAAATATGCTAAATTAAGTATGTTCACTCCTCCTTCTTTTAACTGAAACTAAATTTACTCTACTGCATGAATAAAACACTGACTTCCAGGAGAGCAACTGGAACTGTGAGGCGACTCTTGATTCTCCCTTGTAAGAACTTACTATGGAACCCCAGGGAATCTCCTTTGAGGCACGATGCCGCTCACGACTGCCTAATCAGAGCTCCAAGCTAAAAGTTAGAACTCTGATTGAAGGACACTGTTTCTGTCCTGGTTTCTTCCTTCCCAAGCAGCTCTGAAGCATCTTATTCAAATGTTCTCGGTCCCACACATTACACATTCCAAATAACTGAAGGGGTAAAAAGTCAGCTTAAAGAAATACATTACTGAACTTCAACATTTCTTCTTCTTAGGACTGCATAAGAAAGTTAAGACTAAGTCTTAAGTCTCAAGAATTTCTCTATAAACTCAGCATCAGAACCTTTTTGTTTTTCTTCACCAGTTGATAAGGTTTCCCAGAATTTGACCTTTCCACTTTCAGAACTCTGAAAAAGATTTAAAAACATGAACTATATTAAGTAGCATGCCTTGTCTGTGGAGCTTCCACATTTTAAAAAGCCTGGAGATCCTGGCTTGGGAAAGCTAGAAAAATAAACACCAACTAGGATGACTGGAGAAATTAACTTAAATTCCTTTTGATTCTTGTCCCCAAACTTCTAATAATTTAAATTTGGCCCTCAGAACTGTTCCTTACAAATACTACTTATCATTATACAAGAATAGTTCCCCTTATTTTTTGTTTTTCTTCTAGTTCTATTCTTTCCCACGTAGATTAAACCAAAGTAAGATTAGCCAAACCTAATTTGATTTTAATCCAAGCCACACCCTCTATATTCCATTCCAAATCAAGTTAATTTACTGACTTCCTTGGGTCCCAACTGAATGACCTACTGGAATCTATGAAAGGGGTCAGAGAATAAGATTGCAGGCCAAAAAAAGAATGTAAAAAACAAGCAAGTCTGGAAAACACCATCCCAAAAGACATAAACTAGCAGATGTTTTGTTGTGGAACTCCAATATAAGACATCGTCTTCCAATGGGAAAAGCAACCAACAGAAAGGCAGATGACTGCTTTTATCAATTAACTCAACAAAATACACGGACCCCTCGTGTCTGTGAACTTTAGAGTAGACACCTGAGAACTTGCTGCTAGTGCCCAGCTCAGGGCACAGAAGCCACTCTCCCTCAGCCCCAGGATTCTTGCTGTACGCTGTGAAATCTTTAAACATCAACTTTATTTTTTTTTTTTTAAACTTGGGTTAAACATTTCACTTCTCACTTTGGTAACCAAAAGCTTTTAGACTGTTGTAGTCCAAATAATTCTAGACCCTCTCCTTAAGTAAAAACTGACTTTTAAAATAACAAAGGCAACACCATTTGCTAACAATGTAGACACTTATAGGGGGTTTGTGTGTGTGTGTGTGTATCAAACCCAGGGCTTTGTGCATGCAGGGCAAGAACTCCACTACTGAGCCACCTCCCCAGTCCCCAATAGTTATAGTTTTATACCAGTGATGTCATTACTATTGTTATAGCTCATTAAAAACTTCCACAGTACTTTTTATCTTCAGTCACTCATGAAATAGAGATATTGTGACCATTTTATGTGTTAGGAAGGGGAAATGCCATGTCCAAGGTCACTTAGTAAGCTACAAATCCAAATCTTAAAACTGTGTGATCAGTGTTCTATTTTACTTTTCCTAGTAACTTAAATTTTAAGATTTCTGTGTGCTTTGTTCTCGGGATTAGGACCATTTACACACTATACACACATTTAACATTCTTCTTTATGAGATGATCCTCTTAGTCTTCAACCTCTGGTTTTGCTTTAAAAACAGATAATCTATTCCATTTGGTTTAAAAATAAAAATGAGACACATTAGATTTCCATAAATAGAACAAAAAAACATTCACCGCTTAGAGTATGTCAGTACACAGGAAACGAAAAAAACCTTTCATTTCCTATTTTTAGTAGGTAATTTAGTGAGATGATCTTGAACAAGTCTCAGTCTGTGCCTATTTTACACACTTTTTAATGGGCATAAAAACTGCCCTGTTTCATAAGCATTAATTATAAAACATTTTACACAGTCACTAGTGATACTGGTATAAGAATTTTTTAAACTTAGGCCTGGGAATACAGCTCAGTGGCACAGCGCTTCCCTGGCAATCACAAGGTCTTGAGTTCGATTCCATATACAAAAAAAAAAAAAAAAAAAGCCAGGCACGGCAGCACATATCTGTAATCCCAGCACAGAGGAGGCTGAGACAGGAGAATTGTTACAGGTTTGAGACCAGCCTGGGCTACAAAGTGACCTGAAGGCCAGTTTCAACTGCATAGAGAGCCTCTCTCTCAAAAAGAAAAAAAAAATTTAGATTAGAAAATGCACATCTACTGAAGTCAATCCAGAATATACAGAAAAACAAGAGAGGTAAATCCAGTTACCACTTACACATGCCTTTGTGCCCTACATCATGGGTGCTTTCCTCATTTCCTCCTGTCACTTCATCTCAGGCAACATCTTGACAAGGCATTTTTTAAAAGCTTTGTTTAGCATCTAGAACACTGTGTTCACATTCAGTAAATTCCTTAAATTTCTTTTACTGACATCCCCTTGGATCATGAATCACAATTATGTATGTATTTTACATATTACACAACCAACCGATCGGTCTGCACAAGTCTCACAGTAAGTTTGTACCAGGATCAAAGGTCAAAATCTCTGATCAATATCCTAACCATGCCAGCATTGCTAGGTGACACCTCTGCTAACAAGACAGAACTGTGACCTACTCTTTAAAATCAACAAAATGAGGTCAGCCTTACGTTAACCAAAATTCAGTTTCCGTGCTATATCTGCTTCTTTTTCTTCCTCTACTGATGCTTAATAAGCAAAGTAACAAAGGAAAGCTATAAAAAGCTTCTGCACCTGGATAACTCACAAGCCAGAGAAACCTGACTCCAATTGCGAAGTAAGTAAATGGATTTCTTTTTACAGTTTAGAAAACAGTTTCTTGAGTCAGACAATGAATCTCAATATAACTGCAAGGTACAAAATGAGTGTGCAAAAAAAGCATTTTACAGTCAGAGTTACAAAATGAAAATGGGAAGATGGGTAAATTATTCATAAAATGGGTATGGTGGTGTGCGCCTGTAATCCCAGCACTTTGGAGACTGAGGCAGGAAGATCCTTGTGAGTTTAAAGCCAGCCTGGGGATACATAGTGATTTCAAGGCCAGCCTGAATTACATAGTGCAACCCTGTCTCAAAAAAACAGACAGAGAAAATATAAAGAGAAACACACTTGTGGAAACTCCATCACTAGAAAAGAAAAAACAATCACAAAAATCTTTCAGAAAAGGTAGTCTAGTCATCCACAGAAATCTTAAAATTGATTAGCTGAAGAGCTACTGAAAATATATAGAAACAGCCCTTACAGATTAGGAAGAAGCACATAAGGTGGGTAGACAGAGCACATGAGGAAATACACTCTGATTTACCGCGCTGTCGATGCTGTTTTAGGTATTTTTAAGAAACCAATTAACGTAATTCTTAACAAATGTTAGGTCCTTGAGTCTTGTTCATTCAGGGGTAAGTCTTTTCTTTGTGCTTATTCACATTGTGTCTATTCAAACTGATTATATAGTCTGATTCACTTAGTACTAACCTGGACAGCTAACACAGTGCCCTTCCACGAGCCATTTAAATAAACCATTTTCAAACTTCAGGCACATAAAACCCAGAAGTAAATCTTGTAAAAAGGGTAAGTCTTCAGGCCCCACACTCCAGAAAGTTTGACTTAGCATATTTGAGTTGGAGCTGCTGCTTAATTCAAGTAACAAATACTATTAAGTACCTTATGTGCTAGATCTTACTGAACTCCATTTTTATGGCTATATAAAAGGTAACCTGCTAAAAATTGCAAAACTTAAAACACACCAGTCAGAGTTAAGTCTACTTTCCAAGGTTTCTCACTCATTCTTGTATTCTTATTCTAAAGATACCTGACTACTTCCCACGGGCTTTTGAAAAGGCACTATGTTTAGAAACCAAACACCCATTATTTCTCTATGCTCAGCTGATACCAATGCAGTCCTGCCACAGATATCAGAAAAGATGCAAATTGAGAAGACAAAAGGGATATTCTGGTTTTATTTCTAGAGAAAGGTTGATTTAGCTCATAGTTGTGTATGTTGGCTGGCTCCAAGGCAGGTGGCTTGAGAGACGGGCATCACAGAGGGAACAGTCCAGGGTGCCTGTAAGGTAGCAAAAGCAATAAGGGGTCTTAACAGCATCTTTCTCCTCCCCTACCCGTTTTTGAGTGAACACTCTTTTATTTATTTATTTATTTACATCTTAAAGAGAATAAAAATTTTAAAAACATTAAAGACAATAGGAAATCAACAATGGTTGTTATATTGCATACTGTTATCTTCAAAGTAGTTGTTCAGAGTACCAGATACAGGCATGGAATAATATTTTAAAAGATGCCTTTCTCATGTCTTCCTGTGTAGTAGCTTACTCAGCCATATTTTAGCTATTGAGAAAACCCATCTAGCTCTTTTAAACCTGTATTTGGGGACCCTTACCAAATTAAAGTTCAAATATTTTCAGTTGAAAAGATCCTGATGCTCATTTTAATTTTTCTATTCAATCTAATTCATGGAGGGAGGCTACCAATTATTTCTGGATTTAAACAGGGATTAAACTTTTACTCCACTGATTTTGTAAGCTTGTAAGTAAATGATCTGTGTTTATGATGAATCGAGTGCTGTCCTAGCAGCACATATTCATCAGATTTGTGAGGTGCAAGAATGGACAAGATCTGATATATGTGAGAAAATATAACACAAAATAATCAGCTTGTGTGTATAATTTCACACTAGTATAAATAACTAGACAAGTAAATTATACACATTCCAGTTAGAGATCCTTTTTCCAGGTCATAAACCAAACATTACTTTCAGACTTAAGAAATTCAGCCAGAAAAATGTTTTGTTCCAGGCCCTTTCAAGCACCCCTATGGTCTTTAGCCATAGCAACAGCAATCATTTCTAGTGCCAACACTTATAAATCGTCATCCTGTGTAAGTGACTTACAGCAGCTAAACTGCTTGTTATAAAGGAGCAGCTCAGTGGACAATCTATGGCTTTCATACGCTCCTTGTTCTGTGCTATCAGGACACACCAGTCATTAGTAATCAGATTCACTGAAAACGGAGGTAGAGAAGTTGGCTTGTTGGCAACCCCAATCAATTCCAGCTAATTGACTTAGTTTGTTCAGAGTTTCAGTATCATCTTAGTTAATCATATGCCCTGGAATATATTTGTTCAGAAGCTCAGGGAGAGACAATTCTTAGGAAAACAGACCAAATCAAGCCTTGGGGATCTACAAGGAAGAAAAACTTAACTAGGAAATACTTTGAGTTTCTCAAGTGAACTAGCTCAAGGAACACTCTTTCTAAAAGATATTTTCTTTTACCCAGAGCCATGCTCAACATTTCTGCAGTGGCTATAATTTACCAGGGGTTAGAGATTACATTACATCTATGTTAACACACCACATTTTTTTTAAAGGAAGAAGTTCTCATTTACTTCAACTGGATTTCTAAGGTGACTTCCTAAAAAAAGCAGAAATCTAAGTCAAGTAGTTTTATTACAAGTCAAGAAGCTTCCTTATAACCAATTTAAAAAAAAATTTAGAAAAGGTAATCATTATAATCTTTTCAACTTCACTGATAAAAATTGCACAATTTGACTATGCATTGTGTCACCTAATTTACATGATGTCACTTATTCTTCATCAAGGCACAACAAAGATAGGCACTATCTTGTTCTTATAGATAAGGTAAATTATAAAGCAACTTTTTCAAGGTTACAAAGCTAGCGGTGACAGAAATGGTATTTGAATTGAAGTCTATCTAGTTTGGAAGATGGTGCTCAAGAGGTCCTAAGTTTGAAGCCACCACATTATTAGATGGCCATAAACGTAGCACGGCACTTCCTTTTAACACCATAGCTCATTCAGATGTTGAGTACATTTCCCTCACAGCCCCATTCTTTCAAAGAGTCTCAAGTGCTAGATCCTGAAGACTTCTCCATAAATCCTTTAAGGATCTAATTTTTCTATTCTCGTTGTTTCATTTAAATAATTCTATTTACTCCAGGTGATTCTGATGCAGGGGAGAAAAAACTATTATATTTAAAGAAACACTACTCCAACTGCTGTTTATAACACTAAACTGAAGTCATGTTCTAAACAGGCTAGGATAAAATCAATTTCTACTGTGTTCTAAACAATTTCTAAAACTTTATGTATCTTATAGTGTTATCTCTAACTTTCCTTCTATAAAGACTTGGTTGCACACTAATCTTATTTTCAGGTACTAAAAATAAATAAAAATAATTCAGTTTCTATCATATGACTCCAAAGTAAATAAAACACCTCCCTCAACCTTACTTCCCTACTTGCAAAGAGATACCAAAATCAGCTCTTTAATTGTTAGCCAGGCAGGAAGATGTATAAATGAATCCATTTCAGACTAAGTAACAGAATCTTCTCTAGTATTTTAAGGAAGTAAAAATTCTTAAAAATTTAAATTACTATTAAGTGTTTAAAACTCTAGGTATAAAAAAACCTTTTGTTTTAAGTGAATTACGGATAAATCCTCCCAACTAGATCTAATTCCCCTCTTTTGACAAGAATCACAATGTAAGTATAAACTGTCCTGACTGATTAAAAAAAAAGTGAAATTATTTTAACCATGGTGGGGGTGTTTCTCAAGTAACCACATACTAAACGCCTGTAAGTAGTACATTCTACTTAGTTCCACCTCAACTGCAAAACTGAGGAGGATAGAAAAATACAAGAAAAGAAATAGTTTTAGTTGACCATGAGCTGTTTGGGAATTTTTATGAGCTACATGAACAAATACTTAGAAAGCCACTATAGACTTAAGCAACTTCTGTGCTTCAAACAACCAGAATGTGCTAAGAATTTGGGGCTATGCCCTGTACTGATGACCTAACAGTAATGGCCATTAAAGAAATGTCTTCAGGATGAAAGAAAGACCCATATCCACAAGTTAAACTAATGCAAACATAAATTTGTACTCTAAATTCCTAGTCAATCCCAATTTCTCATGATTAGGACTTTTTAAACATTAGGCCAATCAATACTCTTACAACACAAACTATGCTCATGACAGGTGCTGAGGCCATTTCAAAAATGATTTCAATTCTCATCTTTGGAAAGGATGAAAACTATTTGCAGGAGTGGGGGAAGGAACACTTCACAGCCTGTGTCACTCTTTCACTGGCCCACTAGCGAACCAACACAAGATGCAAAATGCACGAATTTTAAACTGTAGTTGTTTCCCACAATGACTGGTACCTCTGCACAGGCCATCACTCAAATGCACTTAGTCACTATTAAAACCCGTGCTATGAAACTGGGTCAAATTTTAATGGGAGGAACAACTCGGGCACCAGTTTTTATTACGGATTTAACCCATATAGCTCCAATATCTTTCACAACTTCATAGGTACACATTTCTACACAGGAGCTACAACTTAATCTGAATACAACTTTAAAGTGCTTTTAACTACTCAGAAAAAACAATCTTGACTTTTATAATCAATCTCCCGATTCCCAATAGACACGGATAAATTTAATTTTCAAAGAAAAATCAATGTATGGTATATGTTATCTGCCTATTATTTGCAATGAAAATGAGAAAAGTAAAAAAACAAAACAACAAAAAACATATTTCTGTCATCCTTAAACATTTGCAATACAAGGACAAGTTAGAAAATGTTCCAATACCCTTACAGAATGACAGTTAAGAACACAATTAATGTCGTCTGACTTTTATATTACCTGATAATTTAGATAGTTCTCAAAGCTTTAATTTTCTACCCAGAAAACATAGCTCCTGATTTCATATTCTGAAAAGGAAATATGGAAGACTGGAACATCTTATTCCTGAAAACAAGTAAGCTATCAATAACCGAAAGGATGTAGAAGCCAACATCAAGTAGCTCTCATCAGGCAAAAATCACACAATTTGGACATAAAAAAATTGTGACAACGGATTAAAACACAAGTGTAAGAAATAAACTCATGACTTACCTCTTGAGGTTGCCAGATGGTAAAACTGGTAAATATAACAATCAACATGATCTTATCTTATATTTTAAAAAAACAATATAGTTGAGTAACTCTTTTTTAAAAAATTTAATATTAAAGTTAATTGAATGATAGAATTAGAAATCTCAATTTACAGCACCTGAGGATATAATGGATAACCATCACTTGCTAAATCCATTATATGCCACAAAGAACTGCACAGTCAAGCTAGTATCATCTGAACGAACTAATCCTAGGATCTTAGAGGTGAAACTAGACATTATCTGCCTTCTGGTGTGATTCAGGAGGAAGTACACACCCTTTTTTTATTTTAAAGAAAAAAAAACACAAAACAGAATTCCAAAACAATATGATGGGGGGAGGTAACTAGTTTAATACACTGAGATTGCATATTGTTATCTTTAAATTAGTTCCTGAGAGTACAAGGTCAGCATTTAATGTCTAAACAATATTAGCAAAAACGTATCTTTTCAATGAACTAAGAGAAATTAGTAGTATAACTATTCTAACTTATATAACATATTTTTTCCCTTGCTTTTCTTCATTCCCCCAGCCCAGTTTCTCTTTCCTTTTGAAGTTTCTTCCCATTATTATCTACTGATTTTGGATCTTATTTACTCTTTCAGCTTCTCACACCACATCCAGTTATTGAATCTAAGTTTCTGTACCTAACAACTCAGAAAAAGTAGACGGTGGTAGAGGGACATGTGAACACCATAAAGACACAATCAGCCAAATCTAGAAGGCAAGAAATTCTACAGAACAAGGGATTTATTTTTGTTAATTTAAAAAGTGGCATAAAATGGCAAGAGAAATTATAGGGTTAAAAAGATCTCATTTGGACCCTTGCTAGAAAAAACCAACAGAAAAAGACTTAAGTGTCTGGGGTAAATTTGAACACAATGTACTACATGATACACAGAGCATCCATGAGAATAGACTTCAGATACCCAACTTCAAGGTGAGTAAATTTACTGAGATGCTACGGTCTGAATTTACCACCAGTACTTTCAGCTAAGCTACACTTCCTATTGGCTGTTTGGAGCCAACAAATGAACACACATACAGAACACAATGGCAGGCCCAGTCTTGTAAGACATGCAGCTACTCAAGAATAGGCGCCTTTGGCTGGAGGATTTAATAGCTTTGCTAAAATTGTTTTAAGACCTTCTCTGTGGACTCAAGACTTCCTGCCCAACCATTCATTTTTCCTCAGGAGAGTTAGCCCTGTACTAATTTCTAACAGGTCTTTCAACCTTTTCTAGCTCCCTCTCCAACTTTTTTCAAAAAACTTCCCCAGTGAATCTCTTGGGAGGCCTGCTTCCTAGAGTTCCCCAATTAAACAAATTATTGAGGATTTACTGTTAATTTTCTTAGGCATAATGTGGTTATTTTCTAAATCCTATTAGAGATGCATGCTAAATTACTTAAAGGTGAAATGACAGAATTGCAATTAACTTTTAAAACCTGTGGCAAAAAGGGGGAACAGACTGAGTACTACCATCAAGACAGTGCTAGTTATTTTCTCTACTTCTGTATGTATCTGAAACACCCATAACAACATGTGAAAAACACCTCACCAATATTGAAAATGATCAACAGCATCAAAACCAAGATGGCATAGTGAAGAGGGTAAAAAAAAAGACCTACCAACTATGTGTAACTGTAACAGAACCCGAGACTAGATCCCGTAACAGAAAAAGAACATTAGAGGAGAACGGTGGAAATATAAAATATGCTCCTTTAAATGATCAGTCAGGGGGCTGGGGATACAGCTCAGTGGAATAAGCACCTGCCTAGCAAGCGCAGGGTCCTGAGTTCGAGTCCCAGTACCGCCAAAAAAAATAAAAAAATAAAAAAATTTGAGGGCTGGGGATATAGCTCAGTGGAATAAGCGCCTGCCTAGCAGGCGCAGGGTCCCGAGTTCAATCCCCAGTACCGCCAAAAAAAAAAGAACAACAACAACAACAAAAAAACCAAAATGTTTGGGGCTGGGGATATAGCTCAGTTGAATAAGCGCTTGCCTGGCAAGTGCAAGGTCCTGAGTTCGATCCCTGGTACCACAAAAAAAAAAAAAAAAAAAGATCAGTCAGGAATGGTGGCACACATCTGCAACTCCAGCACTTTGGGGGGCTGAGGAAGACGTTGTGAGCTTGAGCCAAGCTTGGGCAATTTAGTGAAGACCCCTTTCAAAAAAATAAAAAGGGCTGGGTCCACAGCTTAGTGTAAAGGCCCTAGATTCACTCTCGAGTACTGCTGTTAATCAAGTAATATCAATATTGATTCATTAACTGCAAAAACTGTATAATACTATTACGGTGATAGGGGAAATGGCACAGGGGCATATGAGAACTTTGTACTATCTTCGCAGTAATTCTGTAACTCTAAAACTGTTCTAATGCTTTAAAAAAAGCTTAAAAGAAATTTAAATGTCGTAATTTTTTAAAAATTCTGAATCAATAGTCTTTTAAATTTTATTTTTACCCATTGAGATGCAACTTGTGGATTCTTTCCCACTGATCCATTAGCTAGAATGAGCCATTCGTTTTTCTGAACTCAAGGAGGAATTTTGAAGACTGAGACTCTTCATAGACCGCCCCAGAGTCTAAACATGTAAACAGAAAACTCTGTAACTGATGAAACATACATTTGTTCCAATTAAGTCCAAACTTTGATAAAATATTGTTGCCACTTTTATTAGCAAAATCCTCCAAGCAGTAACAGAGATGAACCTTCATATGGAACAAGGATTTCATTCCAGTGTCTTGGATATGAAAATCTATTTCAGTTCCAATGATTCAGTTCCAACAAGGGTTATGTCAAGCTGCCAATATCCAATGCTTCTGGTTTTACTGATACCACCTTTTGTAATGAGACCAGCCTTTTTATTTTTTTTCCTTCATTAAAAATACATTTATTTAAAAATGTACACAGTGAAATTCATCCTTTTGGTTTATAATTCTGAGTTTTAACAAGTGCATACACTTAAGTAATTATAACCCATCAACAGAAATTTTCCATTATTAAAATTAACTCCTTATGCTACCACTTGTTAGTGATGGCATATCCCTGATCAAGCTTTTTGTTTTAAATCAAGTTCACATTATATTAAACAATGATACAATGTCCAAAAAGATTGTTTAAAAAAAATAGAAACACACTGACCATGATGGCACACAACTATAATCCTGTAATGTCTATGAGACTCAAGCAAGAGGATGATGAGTCTGAGGCCAGCCTGGGCTATACATAGTGAGACCCAATCTCAAAAAACTTTTAGCAAAAGAAATAGATTTGAGAAAGTCTGCACGCTGTGCCTCATGCCTGGGTTACCTTAAATCTTTACTCAAGTGCAGGCTGCTGGGCCTCACGCTCAGACTCTTGACTCGGGTGTTGGCTGGGGCCAAACAATTTTCTTTTTCTTTTTAAAAACAAGGTCTCACTACATAGTTCAGGCTGGTCTTCCAATCACAGTAATCGGGGGCTGGGGATATAGCTCAGTGGAATAAGCGCCTGCCTAGCAGGCGCAGGGTCCTGAGTTCAATCCCCAGTACCGCCAAAAAAAAAAAAAAAAAAAGAACAAACCAATCACAGTAATCCTCTTGCCTCAGACTTCCAAAAGTTTGTGCCACAATGCCTGGCTAGAATTTCTAAGAGGTTACTAAGTAAAGATAATACAAATTAGTAGTGCAGAAAACACACTTTTGAGAACCACTGCAAATATTCACTAATGATTATTCCACACAAAAATGACTATGTTTCAGGACAAGGCACAAAATTTTGCAGTCAAACAAACTAGCTCTGGGACACTGGGCAAATTACCCTCCCAATCTGTACAATCCAGGGGTCTTTAAATAAGAAAATATATGAATCACCTAGCATATTGCCTGCATCCATGTGGCACATATAAGTACTAACTTAGTAATTACTTTCCGCTATACTAAAGTTATACATAGAGCCGGAGATGTAGCTCATTGGCACAGCGCCTGCCTGGAAAGTGTGAAGCTTTAAGTTCAATTCATAGTACTAACAAAATAAAACAAAACAAAAATCCCTCCTAAAATCATACCTAAACTCTTACCTGAGTGCTGGATCTAAAGCATATTGATCCCAACAAGGTCATAAGAGGCACTTATAGGCCTATGATTACAAATTATCACTTCCAAAGTGTATATTTATTCATTCCATCAAAATACAAATTAAGTTAGCTGTGCTGGTACACACCTGTAATCCCAGTACTCAAGAGGCTGAGCCAGGAAGATCACTGGGAGTTTGAGGTCTAAGCTAGTGGAGTTCAAGGCCACTCTGGACTACATGGTGAAACTTTGTCTTAAAAAAACAAAAACAAAAATAAATCACTGACTTAGATCATAGTACGAACATGACTTGAATAATTTTCATCTTCAGCTGGTGATGGTGTATACTGCCTAAGCTACGAAACTCAATCTGTTACAGAAAGCTAATAAACTTTGAATTCTTCTCAGTATTATCACATGAATGTATTATCAGCAGTGATTTACTGATTCTTCAGTATGGATTTCCTATACAATTGACAGTGTAGTTTATATTTTTGCACAAGAACAATAACTCAAATATCTTTCTATTCATAATTTGCTACAATAAAGCTGAAATGTCCACTAATAACATTATCCTTGGTTAACCACATAAGCAGTTCACATTTAAAGGAATGTAAATATCACTTTGGATACATGTCTGCAATACACATTGTGAAGAATGCAAATTTGGTGTCCTATACTATGTGCCTAAACAAGGATAGAAACTTACATGATTAGATTAAGATGATAAAGTGAATAACAGCATATTTTAACACAAAAAACATAATACAATCAAAATTCTTGTTTTTCACGAGTACAAAGTTCAGTGCTCACTTTAGCAGCACATATATTGAAGTTCACACTACTTTCTTTTCTGAGACAGAATATTGCTATGTAGTTCAGGTTGGCGTTGGTCTCATCACATAGCCCACAGTGGCCTTGAATTCAGTAATCCTCCTGCCTTAACCTCCCAAGTGCTGAGATTACAGGCACAGGCCATGACACGCGGCTCAATTGACCTTTCTTAATTGGCTCAAATTACCTGACACAAATTTCCTTTATTTAAAAGCATTATGATACCTAGGGAGGTATGTCAGTGGCAGGACCCTTACCTAGCATGCTTGAGGGTCTAGGTTCAATCCCTAGAAATATAAATACATGCATACATACACATGTTATGGTTCACAGAAGTTTTTTGAAAATGGGAGTAAAGTTATGTATTTGGTCCAGGATTAAGAACAAAGTTTCACTTTTTAGCTTTTATCTTGTTAGACATAAATAAAATCAATGTACTGTAGATTATAAGCAGTAATATCTCCCCTCTCTTTAACATGAAGATCCAACATTATATAGTTTTTCAAGGTGACCTAAAATAAAATGTAACTGCAGATGAACAGAGATTCGGAGAGTAAACGGCTGACAATATGTATGAGCGCATGTACACAGAGTGAACCCCGAAGGAGAAAGGAGTGATCTGACAGTTTAGGGTAAAGAGTTCCATCTGTAATGAAAATATTGAAATTTTACAACTTCTTTTTCCAAATGGCTTCCTTCATATAACATAGGGATGTCAAACAGACTGACAAGGAGGCTCATTTACTTCTTAGACATCACTGAGATTAACACAGTTCTAGAAGTAAAAAAGATCAGTTTGTGCAGGTGTATGAAGAATGACACAGTAGACGAAAGATTATGTAAGGCATCTGCTTTAAAAAACTATTTTTCTATTTCTAGACCCTTGTTTACCTTTTCAAACTATGAAGAATCTGAAATTCTTTAAACACCATCAGATATAGTTGGCAATAGTTCCATCTTTAAATGAAGAAATTATTTGAATAGTTTTAAAAATAAAGAATCAAATTTGCAGTCTGGTTGAACAAATGCACAGTGCCTTAAATATCCAAGAAGGCCCACCATTACTGTATTCAGACCTTAACGCCATAGGTATCATTTCCTACCACTTCTCAGCCTTTTGGCTAAGATCAAGTGTGTATTATTGTTTCTTAAAATATTATTCCTTTCACAATAACATACCAAATAAAAATTTTAAAAGTGCTACATACTGTTTCAGTATGAAGCACAAAAGCCAATTAGATTATCATTACCCTTTAACTTCAGAAGTAAAATTCATGGAGCAGATTTGACCAATAGTAGAAGGAAGGAAAAAACAAAACAGTATTGAAAAATAAATGAAAACTTACTTTTTATTGAGTGTTTATTTTTTACATGCCAAGCATATTAAAAGTGAATCCATATAAAGTTGACTATTCCACAACAAAAACCTATGCAATGGGAATGATCGAAGTTTCCACACCATACTAATGAGTTCAACAAATTATCCAGATGTTTCTTCCACAAATATTTGGGTTATCTGAATGAGCTGATTTTTCAACAAAACAGTAAGTTTTAGGTTTCATATTATCTTTGCTGGTAGCAAAGCTACTTAAACTTAGAAAACCAAATCCATGAAAATAAAAACTCCACATAGCATAGCCAATCTTTAAAAAAACACAAATTCACCAAAATGTAACGTACACCTCATCAGATATCCAGAAGGGAAAACAAAACACAGGTACTTAATCAATGTCCACAAAGTGATCATCACTAACACAGCATTACTACCAGAGAAACTGCCAGTATCTAACTTTAGATTAGAGGAGGCTTAAATATCTTCAAAAAAAACCCCAGTAATTAATAATGTATACAGAAATACTAATTTGAAACACATATGAACATCATGAACAGCCTGATGCATCTAATACACATTGAATTTTTACTTCACTATTGCTACAAATTCCTTAATGTCCTTTTCCTATGAGAAATTATCTTTAAAAAAGTGGTAAGGTACTTCCCTAATGTACATCAGTTCCTTCCTTCCATTGTTCAGTAAATGCTGCAGCAAACTAAACAGTACCTATTAACTAGATCTAAAAATTGCTGAGTAAGGAATTTAAAAAATTACTTTTGAGGGAACTATTTGGATTAGGCAGGCTAATGATGAGCACTACATTTTGTGCTGCTGGTACACTGCTCAATGGAAGCCCTGATCCATGTCCACTTGTTTAAAACTTCTGTAATACCTGTAACAGCAGACCCACATGATTAATACTTGTTGAAATAGGTATGTAAATTTAATATAACCCCCATACACATACTGTCAAATACATACAATTATGCGGGGGTGAGGGTATGAATTTATATGCTATGAGATTTAGTTAAGAACAATAGAAAACAATATATGGTCTCAGGTTTCCTTAAAAGGTTCAAGTCTTTAAACACAGTTAAACAACCAACCTCTATACATCCAGAGAAACTGAACAGTATGGGGAGGAGGTGCCTCTGTATACATGCTTGCGTTTAATGGAACAAAATACTAGTTCTCAGATAAGTAACAAATTAAAATTCTCATCAATGGGATGTACTCTATAAGCACAGTTCTAATGCAAAAGAAGTTAAGCTTTACTGTTACACATTAGGATTGGTACACATACAAGATGAAAATGTGTAACACTAGTTTTAACTTACTATTGTAATGTTCTCATTCTTGAGTACCAATTCACCCTCATTTAATGTATTTCTTCTAATGAAAGGCTGGTGTCTTTGGTTCTCACATGAAACCAAATGAAAATATGAGATTCAATCTTGGAACAAGTTAACAAAATCATGAATAAATGCCAGTCCTACATGTAATTTACTACTCACTGATTCACAAACTACAAAATTTAATGAAGAAAAATAACAACCATTGTACATGTGAAGATTGTTTAGCACATCAAATCAATTATCAGGTCCAAGGTCTTTACTGTTGTCTTATAGTGTTGAATGTGTGGATGGTTCTATTACACTGACTTGCATTATTTTCAAAAATTAAAGGTGGACTTAAAACTTTTACATATTAGTTTCTAATTACTTCAGAAAACACAAACCACATATAAGTGAGGTAGGTTTTTCATGTTAACAATGTATTGCTTCTACAACAATTTTAAAAATTTAAATTTATAAAGAAAAAAAATCTACATTGTCTCATGTACCTGCCTGATACTTAATTTTCTGTATTTTAAACTACTTGAACAAATGGGACAGTACTAATCTACCATGATTTAGTAAATTCCTCAAATTATGTGAAAGCACATTCCAAATACTTTCTCTTCCTTTCTAATAACTACATTACAACAGATTATTAATAATCCTAGAAAAGGGCCAGGGATATAGCTCAGTGGCACAGCACCTGTCTGGCAAGCACAAGGTCCTGAGTTTGATTCCTGGAACCAAAAAAAAAAAAAAACCTAGAAAAAATGAATAAAGACTATTACAGTAATTTTCAAGTTAATTCATATCAGAATGGGGAGGCAAGTCATGTTCATTTTAAATATAATAATTTTAAATGTCATGAATACAACTGTGGATGTGTTTCATTATGTCACAAATTCCCACAAGATGTAAGAAACAATACTAATAAGACTAAATGTAGCAAACACTTCTACTTTATTGTAATGTCACCTAAGTTTTCTAGGGTGTTATCTTTTAAAAATCTCATCATTTTCAATGAATTTCAAAGGGAAATTATGGCAGATAATGCTCCGTTTTTTAATAGTCAGTGAAAACATCTATGTGAAATAAGCTGCTTTAAGGAGGCAGAGGAGACTGATGCAAACACTTTCCTCAGACAGTGAAGCTCCTACGTTTCCCATTGGTGTCACTATATTAAAAAAGCAAAACCACTGCTTGAAATATTCTCAATCAGCCAAAGACAGGGGAAAAAATTCTAAAACTCAGTCTTTACAAGTGTTCGTAACTGACATAATTTTTAGAAGTGAAATGCTTCTTTATCTACATATGAATTAAACAGAATTCAAACTAATTCTTTAACTGAAAAAAATGTATGGATGTATTTTAGGATGGGATATTGATGGCATTTTCACACATATACAGAGTAAGTGAGAAAATAGGCAATAGGGACATTTCTGCCACACACATAGGGTGACTGAAGAGATGAATACCCTACAGCCAAGGCCCCGAACCTGGCATGCTACCGTGATCTGTAGACAGCAGTCCACTGTTCCTGTGCTGGCTAAGTCTCAAAGAAGAAAGCCCTTACGCAGTAAGTAATTATAGTAATTCTATAATCTAAAATTAAACTTTCTGCAAGATACAGAGATGATGTTAATTACTAAACTGAAATGGGAAAATGGGATAGCTAACACTGTCAATTCCAGGGTCGTCAATAGAAAACACAAGAGTAAAGATGCAAAGTAGCTGACTCCAAAATTAAATTATATGATCAGAACTATTCATTAAAAGTGATGATCTTTAAAAATTCTTGAGGTTAGGTTCTCAAGCTAAACCTATTCAGCAGCTACAGCCAGCGATTCTTTTCAAGTTCCTCAAATTACTGTTTTTGTTATTGTTTTGTTTGTGTGTGTGGTATTGGGGATCAGACTCAGGGCCTTGTGCATGAAAGGCAAGAACTCTACCACTGTGCCATATCGCCAGCCCCACTCAAATGATTCTGACAATGGGCCAATTTTGAAACTTCTGAAGTCGGGTGGAGGGGAAAACAACTAGTCTTAAGCAAATGTAGGTATTTTGGAATTTAATGTCTGATGTTTAGTACTACTACACATTTTCCCCTACTTGTCCAAACTTCTATATTTTTCCAGCAGTGAACGAATGAATCAATGAACCAATGAGCTTTGCAAGTGAAAGGTAAAAGAGTCAGCAGGGAACTCCAACTGGGTTTTACCATAGTTAAGTCACTCCCATACATTGACCCATTTGTTGGTATCACTACTGCTACCTAAGATTCACTATCAAAAGGCAGAAATTTCTAAATTTCAAGGGATAAAGGGAGGAGGTATGTTCTTATTCAACAGGAAAATATAATATCACCCTACGTACTAAGGATATTTAATAGAAGAATGTTTTTATAATTCCTCAAAAATTACTGTTTTTGAAGGTTCAGTGTTAGGAAGAAAAATCCCTTATAATTGGGATAGGGGAGTATTCTCTCATATGAGAAAAACTGTGTCACAGTGTTTCTCCGACTTAGAAATGAGGTGACATTATTTCAGTACTACTTTTTCTTACATATTGCTTTGTTAATATATACATATAAATGTCTTAAGTGTATTTTGGTTCAGAATTTAATGCATATGATAATACAAAAATGGATTTTCTTCTTAATCACTGACATTGTACCACTTTCAAGGCCTAAAGAATAAACTTTTAAATATCCCATATGTGCTAATAAATTTTAAAACAATAAAAAAGTAGTACCTACATAAGAAATTTTTTTTTTTTTTACATAAGAAATTATACATTAAAATTACAACTGTGTTTTGCAGAAATTAAGAATTGAAAAATTTTTCAGTATTCAAACACAATAGTAAATTTCCATTTACTATAGCACAATTCAAGTATTTGCTTAAATTTATGTTTAGCCAGCTAGAACATGATATTAAGTAACTTTTTATAATAGCTTTCCTTTAAAAGATTACTGTTATACAAAATAGTGCGATTACTACTCATTACTATAAATCACTTAGAATAAGTGTGAAGAACAAATGACAGTAGACATGGCCCTTTATGAGTAAGTACTCAATGCATAAAGTTGCACACATCAGTAATAAGGCATTTGTAGGTAATCCTCATAGAGCATTAAAATTCATGTAAACAAAGACTACGTACATCTTTTTAGGGAGAAAATGCATTAACACAGATAAAATATACTCAAACAGTTGTGACTTTAAACCATATATTACTTGAACACCACACAAAACCAAAAGAGGCATTACCTATCACTTTAATAACTAAAAGATGTTACTTATTTGTGAAATAAAAGGTTTGATACTTTTTTCAAAGTAATAATGAAAAAGAAATATTTTGAAAATAAACACCATCCTTTTTCTAGAAATAAATATAGTTATTTTAATGTAGTACAGCATAGGAATATTATCCTCGCATTAACCGTAACACTCAATCAGTAGTTTAAAATTTTTTTTTCCACATCAGGTCTTGAATCTTCTACCTTGTCAGCTGCCCAACAACTTTCAAAAGAGTTTTATTTTCCTGCTTTAGCTGTTCGTTTTCATCTTCTATGTCATCTAGGTCCTTAAAGGGAAGAAGAAAATAAAATAATACTTTAAAAAATATTCTTAAGGAAATAAAAGACTTTAAAAATACACACTTAAAAGAAAATTCTCCTACTGTTTTATCTAATAATTATTTTCTTGTTCTCTTTAATGGTTTGGACGATCTTCCATTCTTACATCTGGTAATCCGAGCAATGTAGTTGAGGGTAGTGATATGTAACATAACCACCACTGCTAATTTGTATTATTTTGTCTTGAAACCCTGTATCACTTTAAAAGTTCTTGCTTTGGTTTGATTATGTTTGTGATGCTGGTGTGCTGCTATTGTTCTTTTGTTTTGTTTGTTTCTCATTTACTGTTCTCTTTAAAATAAAATTTAAAAAAAAAAGAAAATTCTCCTAACTCTGAAATGAGGATAAGCTCTCATAACTTCAGATGGAATATGTCTTGCCCAAAGCGAACAGCCATTAGCTGACTCTTTATTATGACAAAACATATAGGCCAATTCTTGCCTGATCTTTCAGCTTTTCAAGAAACATTACAAATCTTCTCATTTTTAATCATCATAAATAACAATTTTGTTTTGGAAAAACAAATTTTACTCCCCCTCCTCAAAACTGAGAGGTAAACACAGCACACATACAGGCCATATACAGGCTGTAATTCTATGTCAAAAAATACAAATACAAGTTCTGGACATACTCCTACCATGTGTGACCCTCAAAGGAGTACGTGTGGGGATGAGACCGAGAAAATGACAGAACTGAGTCATCATCTAGGAGACACAGAACTGACTTAGTGCAAAGTATGCGATAAGCTTGTTCGTGACACTTTGTTTGAAAGATTTTAAAGCTAAAAAAAACCCTAGAAGCCATTAAAGTAGACATTCAGTCTCCAGCTCTAACGTATATGACCTAACTTTATCTAGCCTCAAATACACAACTGTCTAGTTAATACTAAGACAATCCACTCTAAGTTTTATTTATGAGGAACATTATTTCAAGCAGACTATAACTGTTACAAAGTATTTACAGATTTATTCTTGCAGTTTATAATATTGAAACCTGAGACAATAAATTTGAACTACATATGTGCTGCAAAAGCAATCTAGTAAATTCAGTACAAATGATGTAGAAGTTCACAGAAATCAGAATTTGCATTTATTTACAAACTAAATGAATGATGTTGGGAATTAACCTGCTGAAACAACTATAAACATATGGGATCCCTGAAATTACAAGTCATATCTACCTAAAATTTGGAATTAAGTGATAAAACATATTCATGGATCAGTACTAGATTATAAACTGCTAAGGGAAGAGTTTTACTATGTTTAGGGCTCATGGTGAATCCCACCGAACAGAGGAATGCCTGTGTTGAACCAGGATGAAAGGCTACCCAATACCTGAAGCCTTTTTTATTTTTTTGTGGTACTAGGGATTGAACCTAAGACCTTCACACTAAGTTATCCCCAACCCTTTTGATTATTTTTTATCTTGGGTCTTGCTAAGTCAATTAAGTTGTTCAGGTAGGACTCAAATCTGTATTTCTCCTGTCTGTCTCCCAGAAGGCTGGTATCACAGGCATGTGCTAACTCCCAATGTCTTAGAGCTTGATCAGAACAGGTCTGTGAATAAAGAAGGCTTTTTATCTTTTCTTCCATGATTAGAATTAAGACTGGATTAGAGGATCTGCTTATTTTCTCCCTGAAGCAAATTTGTTTCTTCCTCTCATCTCATGTAAAGCCCTCTCTAAAGAGAAATTATGGGATCTTTTATCATTACTATTACCTAAACATGATTTGCTTTTTAAGCAGCAAGTAAATTTTAGGGCTGAAAACAAACAAACAAATAGAGCTACAAAAAAGAATGAGATAGAGTTTAGAACCTAAACCTAAAGTTAACAATATATTCATACAACAGGAGAAAAAAGTAGTGAAAAATACACACAAAAAATCTGGAGTTCCTTTTGGTGAGGAAGTACCAATTCTTCACTGACACAACTTTGCATCAATCCCTTTACTCCTCCAGATTCTCTTTTTTTTTTTTTTACTCCTCCAGATTCTCAATAAATTCATTCACCAGCCCACCTCCAAATCAGTAAAATTAAGCAAGTTAAAGTGATCAATGCCTCTAGGAAGTTTACAGAATAGTTCTCACTGCAAATCACTATCTAACAAAAGAACTGAATAGTGCAATTAAATAATTTCTTCACATGGTGTATTTTTAATCCAACTGCCTCCCAAGAGGAAGCTTCAGAACTGAAGCAAGTGAAATACTTACCCTGCTCAACAAATCAATTTCTTCTTTGAGTTTTCCAATCATTTCCTCTTTATCTTGCATCAGCCTCGTAAGTCTTAGGTTTTCTTGTCTTTCTCTTACAACTTCCTGTTAAATACAATTACAAAGCATTACTTGGGACATAACTGGTTGTTTACTCTAGGTAATAGTGACACACGCCAAATACTGCTAAAGTACCTAACATAATTGGTCAAGACCATTTATCTATATTTTGATATTGAAGGCATCATTGTCAGAATATATTTTTTAAAAATAGATTTTATGTTACAAAATTTAAAATATCTGTAAGTTAGAAAAGGCCAAATTTCAAGGTTTTCCACTTTCTTTTAAGAAGATCCCTGCACTGGCAGAGTACTGGACACCTGCAGTCCCAACAGCCGGGGAGCATGAAGCAGGACTATCACCTGAGGCCCAGAGTTTGAGGCCGGCCTGCGCAATAAGCAAACTCTGTCTCAAGGAAAAACAACACAGCCAACAAATTCTCGTAAATAAGTGAAGATTCTAGTGAATTTCTTTAGATGTCACTTGATAAGGTCAAGAAGCCATACCACTAATGAATTAAAGAATGAGGCAAACACAGAGTTATAAAATATGTCCCTGATTAAATTCATATTTACCCAAGTCTTTAACATTTACTAAGAGATTCAATGACTTATTTATATCACCACCATAAGTTATAAACTAGCTTTACAAAAAAGAATTATGTCTTATTTGAAGAAATTTGAAAATTTACTGAAAGTATAAAGTTTAAGGGTTAGGGATATGGCTCAGTGGTTTAAATGGAAAATTCTAAAGCAAAAAACAAAGGTCCTTAATTTTATTTCTGACTCCGCCAGTTAACTGACAACTGATCAAAAGAAGAAGCTAAAATAGATCATTTTTTGATATTTGAACTTTTTTAAAAAGCACTGCAACAGGACATCTGGGCTGTAGCTCAGCATGTGAGTACTTGCCTAGCATTCAAGGGCCCTGGGTTTGATCCTCAGCACCGCAACATCCCCCCATTCCCACTCCTCCAAAAGGCAACACTATTCTTTAAAAAGAAAAAAAATCTTATTTAGAACTCAGGGCACTGCACTGGGCAAGCCACCCTGGGGTCAACAGGGAGAAAGAGAGAATGGAAGAGGCCACGCCAGGCCTTGACTTCTTCCCCACTAACCCTCGGAGAAGCTGTGAGCTACTAGCAATTCAACCCTCTTCTTAAAGTACAGAAGCCCAAAACTCCCTTGAAAACTATTCATCTGTGTGCATGCTACAGTTTTCAATGTAAATCCACCAAATACTGGTTCCAAGTAGAAATGTGCGTTAAAGCTTAGTTGTGACCCCAAAATAATCATAATGTAAAAATAAACAATTTTTAAAATTAACCTCTACTCAAAACAATCTCATATCACAGGGAATAATTTCAATTTGGTAAAATGAAACATTTTTAACAAAACAATTCAATTCCATTATCAATTTTAGAAAGTGAATATCTATGGAATAAATCTGAGACTAACATTCATTTGGATTATTCTCAAAAATACTTCTAACCAAGTTTACACTTAAATAAAACTGTTTCAAACACCAAATTCAGACCTAACTCAGAATCAGTGGCAAGTCTTAATAAAAATCAATGGACACTATAAAGTAAACACACAGTCGTATACATTGCCAGCCCAGCTTTCTGAACACTTCAAACAGAAAGACTGTTCAATATAAAAAGATAACATTTGGCAGAAAAGGAATCTCCACTAAATATTAATACAAAAATTTGCTCCATTCCTAAAATTTTAAACATCAGAATAAGTAGAGAGAAAAACAGTAAGTTAATAAGAAAGTATCTAGTCACTATGTATCTAGAAACTAAATACATAAGACAATGATTACAAGCTGCTGTCTGACCACACATGGAAACACCACTCACCACTACTACTTTCCACTAGGGCCCTCTTCTTTTCCTTTTCTTTGCAATACTTCTCCCCTAAAAATATTTATTTTCTTTTTCACTCAGCTAATATGAAACGGCAAGGAGGATTCTGGTACGTTCACTTTTATCAATCGTAAGTAATTTATAGTTCATACCTTTTCAAGATCTTCGATTTTCTTTTCCAATGTGCTACTTGAGACCAGATTACCTGCAATGTTTGTATCTCTGTTATATCTACAAAAACCACTTCTATCTGTCCGGGGATATCGATTTGAGACATCATCTTCAGAGGCAGTGGTTGTGCTACAGAAATAAAGACACATATTTTATAAAAATCTCTAGTACTCTACAAGAAAAAAATCAAGCATATTTTCTATGAAGCTTAAACAACATTTCTAAAGGAGGTAATCTATTTACAACTTTAAAAATTAACCATTATTCCAACACAAGGAAAAAAATATAAAAGGAACATTAATTCTTTCAACCAATATTTATAGAATATCTGTTAAGTACCAGACACTGTTCTGGGTACTGAAGCTGTTAACACCAAACACAAACCAAGACTCTGGTATGGTCTAAAGAGCTTTCAGTCTAACAGGGAAGATGACCAATTGTCACACAGCAGTATGATAATCCTAATCAGATCACGATGGAGTACAGCAGAAACTACAATAGAGACCACCTAGGCCAGTGATGGCAAAGCTTTTAGAGCTTGCAGTGATAACAAACAGCCCACGGTAGTGTGTGCGCCACAGGCTCACCAAAACTGTCCTAGATGCCCATGGGAAGAACTACTTGACCTTCCTTTTTCCTTTAAAAAATCTCTCATGACTAATGCCTTTGTAAAATAAAATTTAGTAATTGAACTTCTATGAAAGTAAAAAAATACAAAAGTTAAAATGTTTAATTAGACTTAAACTCACGAAGTAATAAATATAATTAGGACTGAAAATAAATTACAGAAAGTTGTATAATTTTCCTTGAAAGTAGTATGTAGGTAATGTAAAACTATTTTCAGTAACATTTACCATTTCACACTTTCAACTAAACCAATAGTTGAGTAAAACGCTACTCCTCAAACATCAATTTATACATTCTGAATTAATAGCACATGTCAATATTTTAAGTTATTAATGTAACAAATTAATTTGCTTCTTCTTTGCTATATTATCTATAACAACATAAAAACTACCCCAAAAGTTAGTGGCTAAAAACAACACAAATTATCTGTTGGTAAGGCGTTTAGAAGCACCTTAGTTAGATAGTTATGATTTAGGTTCTCAGAAGTCAAGATGTCAGTGAGCGCTACAGTACTCTGAAGGCTTGAAGAGGCTGAAGAATGTGCTTCTAAACTCATTTACATCGCTGACGGCAAAAATACTCAGTTCTTCTTTGCTGGCTGATGGCCACAGGCCTTGATTTTTCCCTATGAGGAGCCCACTGGGCTGCGGACCACATGGCAACTAGTTGCCAGGGAGAAAGAGACAAGAGTAATCAAGACAGAAGCAGCAGAGTCTGTTACAACCCAGTCTCATACGTGACACACTCTCAAACAGCTACCTTATTCCATTGGCCATATATCCCTGGTACAGTAAGAGAGGGGAACCACACGAGGTATAAATACCAGGAGGTATGCTCACTAAGAGATATTTTAGGAGCTTTGTACCAAACCTGTTAATTTATCTAATCTAGGTTGGACTAGTGACAATGTTACTTACAAGGGATAAATGTATATCTCATTTTTTAAGAGTAGGAAGTAGAGTATTTATTGAGAGAAAGAAAAGCTTCTAAGAGAGACAGAAAGGGCCCCAGGTAGGTGGCCCTATATATCTCATTCCGTTTTAACAGCACTCAAGAGAAAACAATCTCACAATAGTACAGGAGTAAGGAGAGGTTTTCAGGTAATTTCCCATTATTTTTAAATGAGACCTTAACTGGTAGTCTCCACAGTAGGGTTGAGCACTAGATCATCTACTAGAGTTCAGGAGGTAATTATTGGAATCTATATTTATATTTACCTTTTTATCTATAAAACACTAGCATGTTTATATTTAATAACTAGTATGGTTTAATAGTCAATCCTTCTTTAATATGCCAGGCGGTCATTTGATACTAAAAGTATCCTGAGAAAATCACGTTTTGTTCACTTTCTTTGTGTCATATATTCTAATAATTTGAATGCCTATTTAATGGATTTAGATATTATTATTTGGTTTGTAAAAACTAATAAGATGGATAAGATTAAGGGTAGGAAATCTTATGGAGAAAATCAACTAGGTAACTACAGAGATGTCCACATGGTTGTTCAATTGGCAACAAACACAAAATCAAATCTATTCCCATAAACTTAAAAAATCTTTATGCTGGTTTTGAGATATGACACTTTTAAGAAATACAAATTCTTCTTATGAGGCATCTCTGCTCTGATATTAAAACTCAAATATGCTCTCTTAAGTCTCTGTATCACAGTCTTGTAAGTCTTCAGAAACAATGAAGATATAGTGAAGAATGAAAGATTTTGTGACTTTTGTGCCATAATTACAATTTAAATTAGTCTTTTATTCATTTATGTACTGTTTTTGCGATACAGATATTTATTACTCTTGTATGATTGTAGTGTGACTCCTGTGAAAATAGTATATAAATAAACATACACACCAACACGGGCATGTAACAAAATGTGGAGAACATTAGTTTAAATTCGACATAAAACACCCTTTGGGTTATCTGTCTTACGTTTACATTTCATGCTTTAGTCACACGGGACTTTTCTATTTCTCAAATGTGCTACATACACTATTTCAAATGTTTGCATATTCTTATTTCTCCTTTCAGTTAAACACTGTAGAGCACAGAGCTACTCACAGAAGACAAGTAAGGCACTAGAGAGCAAGCACTTAGAAACCAGAATTGCATTTTGACATTGTCATCATCACCTCCAGCTGTGTGACTGGCAGACTTTTGTGAACAGAATGGATTCAGGCACCATAGTGAACTGCATGCTAATTACACCTACCAAGACTATGTTGCAACATATGAACATTTTGTTAGCCATTTGCAATACTGAAATGTATACGAATTGAAGACATTTTAAAGTATTTATTGGTGTTAAAATTATTTTGTTAACATTGCGCAGATTTATTTTTGTTCCATAAATAGTTTAAAAGAAATTTATAATAATAAATAAAAATTTTCCTGTTGCATTTCTTTTTTTTTTTTTTTTTGCGGTACTGGGGATCGAACTCAGGACCCTGCGCTTGCTAGGCAAGCGCTTATTCCACTGAGCTATATCCCCAGCCCCTCCTGTTGCATTTCTGAGTTTGTAAGTACTACCTAAATCTTGGAAGTAAAATTCACATTATTTTTAATCGTAATTTTATTAATGACAAAGCAAGCTTTATTGGTCATTTTTGACAAAATATGATTGACATTCATTCTGAGTATGACAGTAGTAGTAAACTAAATGCCAATGGGAATATTTTGGAAATACAGACCGAAAGCACTTTGTATTAGTGTTGGAAAGTATTATCAGGATATTCACTTTTTAAAAACTTTTATCCAAAATGCAGTAAACTTGTTTTTCTTTCTTTTTTTTTTTTTTTCATCTTTTTGAGACAGGGTCTCACTATGCAGTTCAGCTGGCCTTGAGCTTACTCTGTAGCCCAGGCCGGTCTCAAACTCACAAAATCCTCCTGCCCCAGCCTCCCAAGTACTGGAATTACAGGCATGCAGCAGGGAAAGGAAAGAGAGAATATAAAGAAATGTATGAGACACCATTAAGCAAACATATTATTAAAGTTCCAAAGGTGAAGGGAATGGAAAAGGCATTAATAACCTACTTAACAAAATAATAGTTAAACATTTCTAAAATTTTGAAAAAGATATAGATATCCCAGTCTAGGAAGTTCAAAGGACACTTACCCAAAAAAAGATGCTCTGAAAGACATAAAGTGGCCCCTTACACACGACTGGCTTTACAAATGAACAATTTAGGCTATGGACCAGAATTTTAGGTTTAACCTGAGACCAAAGCCTTGAGTTGTGACCAGAATGCCTGCCACGAGTGCAGCTGTAAACAAAGACTCCTGAAAAAGCGTATGTAAGTGTGCATAAAAGGCAGTCTGGGCCCAGATGTACACGCCTGTGGACGTGATTTTAGTCAGTGCCTCGTATCATCGCTACAATTACTGCCATCCAATTGGCCCCCAAAAGCTAGAAAAGATGCTAAGGAATGAAGGGAAGGTAAAGAAAGCAATCAATCAAAAGGAAGGAAATTGTGTAAAAATATGAAAATGGTGCTCACATGAGCAATCTTGCTAATATGTATACCATGTTGAAATGTACCACCTTGACAACCGTACAGAGAAAAGATTTGTATAAGGAAGCTAGTGTTGCTAAAGGTACTACTCCAATTATTAAGTCACAGTCAAAAGTGTTAGATGAGGCAGAAAGGCTATGTTTAGAATAAACAAACAAAAAGAAAATGGCAGGTTATAGCCTGTCTGAGTCTGTAATTTTTGTGAAAAAGCTAGGACTATACATGCAGATCTCATAAAGGATAATCAATGGGGAAATGATGATGTCGGACCATCCCATGCTAGTAAGGAGAAGCTTCACAACGTAAAGTGAGGAGTGGGGTAACTATGCACAGTGAAGCAGCCAGCGCTGATGAAGGGCTGCTGTAAATTACAAGCACCTCTTCAAAACTATGACACGGAGGAGTGGCTTTTACTCTCGTCCAGTTTTCAGCTGTGATGAAACTTGCCTTTTCAGAAGAAAATGCTCAGAACATAAATGACCCAGAAAGAGAAGAAAATACCAAGCCACAAGCCTATGAAGGATAGGATAATCTTATCACTATGTGCCAATGCGAGTACTGAGCTCGAGATAAAGCCTCTCTTGGTTTATCACTCTGTATTACAGTTGAATTGTCAAAACTCAATACAGAAAGAATTAATTATATAAGGAAATACTTGTTAGAGTAACAGATTTCTCAGAAGAAACAGTACAGACCAGAAAAGAATCTGTCGGTATATTCAAAATAAGAGAAGGAAACGGGGAGAATTGCTAACCAAGAATACTATACCCAGCAACATTATCCTTTGAAATAAAGAAGTAAAGCTTTTCCCAAACAAATTCTGAGACAATACATCACTACTCAACCAACATTACAAGAAATGCTTAAAAAGAGTACTGCCCTTAGAAGGGGAAGAGTCAAAAGTATCATAATAAAAATATGTCAAAGAATAAATATTTACTGATAATACAGACACAAATGAATAAAAGAAAAAAGTTTATCAGTAAACAAAAACATCACACCACTAAATAAACAATGAGAGGCAGGAGAAACAAAGATTACATAAAACAATCAGTAAATAACTAACAAAATGGCAGGATTAAATTCTTACCAACAGTAATAGTGAATGCAAACAGATTAAATTCTCTAACCAAAAGACACAAACTACACAAATGGGTTTAAAAAAAAAAGATTCTGATAAACTATAGGCAAAGATACTGTTACGGTTTATGACTGGATGTCCCTCCTAGCCTCGTAAGTGGGACTTCGGGTGACTGTATCATGGGAGCGTAACCCTTACCAACAGATTGGTCCACTGTGAGTTTACAGCTAAATGTGACTTGGGAGGTAGAGCCTGGTTGGAGAAAGTGGGTCATTGAGGGTATCGCCTAGAAGGGTCTATCTCCCTCCCTCTTCCCTTGATTCCCCACTCTCTGCGTCCTCCCTACCACGTCATAACCTCTTCCTCCTTTGCCAAGCCCCTTCGCTATGCTTCCCTGAAACCTCTACAAACTATGAGCCAAAATAAACATTTCCTCCTTTAAGTGTTGGGTGTCAGGTATTATTTCTGAGTGATGAAAAAGTAACTAAAATAGACACATACAGATTAAAACTGAAGAAATGGGTAAAGATATCCCATGCACAGAGAAACACAAAGCAAGCAGTAAGCTACACATAATCAGAAAAAAATAAATTTTAAGTCAAAATCTGTGGGAAAAAAAAGGCACTACATAATGATAAGGAGATTAAAAAGACAGAAGTATACACATGTACACACCCAATACCAGATCATTCAAATAAACAAATGGAATATTAGTGTGTCAAAAAAAGAAACATGACTGTAACAGCAGGGAAAATAACACCACACTTTTAAAAATGTACTAAACATCCAGACAGAGAATCAATTAATAAGCATAAAAATTAGTCTACATTATAAGACAAATGAACTTAACAAGTACCTATGGAACATTTTATACAAGCAGTGTAGAATATATGAGCTGGGATCAAAATATACAGTGAAAGTTTAAATTTTTAAAAATTACAGTGAAAACACACTGCCATTAACCCCCTTCAAAACCCCTACCCTTCGCTTCCAACTCACTTATTGCATCATTCTTGCTCCTTTCTGAAGCAGTACTGAAGTTCTCTTTCATGCCCTTTACAAGGTGCGATAAAAAAGATGGTGAATGCTACTGTCAACTGTCATTCAGCCAAAAGGCAGGCTCCTACTGTCCAAACATCACCCACTAGATCTAGCACCTTGCAATCTCTGGCTCTTCCCCAAAGTCAACATAACCATGAAAGATAAATGTTTTTAATCAGTTGAGGACGTCAGGGCAGCCATGACAGGAGTAACAAAAACATTCACAAAGATGACTTCCAGGGCTCCTCCAAAAAGTGGCAAGAAGAATGGAGCAGTGTGCTCACAGTTACGGGGAGTATGCTAAGGAGCAATAATGGCAGTATGACTTGTGTAATAAGAATGTTAAAAATTTACACAATCGACTACTTCCGGGAAGATGAAGACTGAGCAGCAGCAGAGAAAGACCCTCCCAGAGGATCACCGCCCAGACACCGGAATATAGCAACATGAGAAATACAGGAAGGAGAGAGGTGGGTCCCTTCGACACAGGAAGGATCTGGAATGAGAACTGAAGCCCTCAGAAAGAATAAAAATGACCTCTCCTGGAGGAAAAGCTCAGAGGGCCACCATGGCACAGTTGGAGGAAGAGGAGGCAGAGAAGGAGGGAGTCACCGCTGCAAACACACCCTCGGCCTGCTCCCTCATTCTGGCACTCGAAGCTTCAGCTTCGGAGGCCCGTGCACTTGTGGGAGCCTCACGACTCCACCAAGGGAGAGCAGAGTTCTGAGAGCTGGTCCAAAACCAGAGGAGAAAGCACAGCCCAGAAAAGAGGCAGCAGTGGCTGGGAGCCCAGTGTGAGGCTGGAAAGTTACAACAGCCACTGAAACAGAGTCCCCACTCTGCAGAAACCTTTCTAATCAGCACTCTGAGGCAAGGTGAAGTCAAAGCAACCAGTACATGCCCACCACACCCAACTCTATGCCTGCCCCGAGGCTGTGGTCCCATACCTGTCCACTATGTGAGCAACTACCAGCTGAGAGCAGCAGAGAATAGTGGCACCAACCCCAGGGCCACAGCAATTTCCAGGGATCCAGCCAAAGAACGAATAGGAACTGGAGCACAATAGTAAGAGAGGGCTGCAGATGGAGGTGGACCACACAGCCCCATGCCCGTCTCACTCCAACACCAAGCAGGAAGCACGAGCTGAGTTACTGGGCTTCAGCTCCCACCCTGAACTCCCTCTGTGAACACCTTGAGTCTCAGTGGCCCATGCACTCCCCACCTGTACCTGACAGCAACAGGATGGGTTCATGGGCTTCAGGACTCACCCTAAACTACTAATGAGCACCAAGAGGGACTCCATACTGCTTGTATATATGAACCTTGTATGAACCCATAACGACAAACTACATGAAAAGCAGCAGTCCTGGAGTCCAAGAGACGGCAACATACTCTACCCAGAAGACCCGAGAAAATCCTCCAGTTCTCTCCTAGAACTAATAACTAAACTTAGTACACACCCTGGACTACCTCAGTGAGCACGGATGAGGGAGACCTCACGTCACTTGTGCCCAGCATCGTAAGTGCGCCCAATGCCCAGCTGCAAGGGGTGGGGAGTGGCAGCACTGGAGATTGAGAGGTAGGAGGAGATGAAGACCTAGAACTAGGGTACAGACCCAGTACTCTAGCTGGGTGGGGACAGCCTCCAAAGAGTCATAGGCAGCCTGAAGGGAGACACTAGTGGCCTAGGAGGGGACCCTGGGAGCCTTGACAGTGTGTTCAGCAGCCTGAGGGGGAAGGGGAGCTCTGTCCGGGCTACATGAAAACCTGAAGACTTGGACCTGGTCTCCGGAAGTGCAGCGAAGGGGCCGAGCCTGGTGGTTTGTGGGGGCGATGTGGTGGACCCAACCAGGCCTCTGGGAGCACCTTGGACCGGACCCCTGGCAGAACCTCAATGGGGTGGAGCCTGGTGGCCCACGGGGAGGACCTCGTGGACCCAACCAGGCCTCCGGGAGCACCTTGAACCGGGCCTCCAGGAGCACCTTGACAGGGCACAGCCTGCCAGTCCACAGGGGCAACCCCGTTGACTCAACCGGGCCCCCGGGAGCGCCTCAATGGGGTGGAGACTGGTGGTCCACGGGGATGACCCCAAGGACTAGGCCTCCAAGGCACTGCACTGAGGTGGAGTCCAACAACTCTCAGGGCAACCCCGCCAATTCAACATGACCCCTGATGGTCTTGAGGCCAAGTCAATGGGGACTTGACCACAGCGAAGCTGGTCCCCTGCCTATCTACCATCTTTGAGGATGGGTGCTTTTCCACCTCCTGCCATAGCAATCTGTGCACACCCATGTGTGTTACATCATAATTAGAAACAGCCACGTCTCTTCCCAATGTGAGAGCCCTAGGGAGTAAGTAAACAACAACAACAACAAAATACAGTTACTATCAGAGGGAAGACGACTGACTGGGTGGGAGAACAACAGAGATGAGGGTGGAGAAAACTGGTTCATCGAAGGAGCCGTCATCTGCGTAACTGAGCAACAAATGTGAGGATAACATTATGTAATACAGCACCCAGCGCTAATTCCCTACTATCTTCTCTATAATTTTGTCTTTCCTTTATGGTTTTTGTGTTACTCTGGTTTATATATCTCCATTTTTTATCTTTAAAATAAAAAAAAAAATTTACACAATCACTGTAGTTTCTGATCATATTGCATACAGTGTTCTCGTCAGTGTGCGGAACACTCCCCATGATAGATATTATTTCAGAGCACAAAAAAAGCATCAATAAATGTTTTAGAAAATTGAAATCATACTATATAGGGTTTCTGACCACAATGTGGTACTAAAATAAATAAGACTAGTGGCAACAGCACACATACATGGACACTGAATATACTCTGGAACAACCAATGGTCATTAAAGAAGTTAAAGAAAATCTTCCTTGAAACAAAAATAAAAATACAACATACCAAATCTTACAGCAAGGAGAGCATACAAAAAGGAATTAAGGTATGTTACATACATGTCCTGCCTTAGTTACTTTCCTCATTGCTGAGATATACCCAACACACACAAGTTAAGTAAGAGAGGAAAGGTTTATTTAGCACAGTGTATAAAGGTTTCAGTCCATAACTGCTGGCTCCAAAGCAAGGTGGCACATGACAGAGGGGAACCTGTTCGTGGCAGCAGGAGACAGCAAAGGCAACAAGAAGCAGGAGGATGCAAGACTCCTTCTGTCCCTTATATTGTATGCGAGCTACTGGCCTAGGGTGGGTGTAGGACTGAGACCCTTAATCCTATCCAGAACCATGACAAACCAATCAGTGGATTGATTTACTAACCACACACCCTTACTCTCAGCATCACACACTGGATTCAGCCACCTCTGAAAAAGCCCCATGACTGCATGGGGCTTTGGGAGATATTTCAACACAAATCACAACATGTACCAACTCTACGGAAGGAAAATAAACATTATGTACTACAAACATGTACTAAAAATAATTTTTCTTGTTTTTTTCTAAGTTTTTTTGTACAATTTGCAGATATACAATGATCACATTCATCATAGAGAATTTGTACCTGCACATGATATACCTTGATTTGTCTGAAAAACCTTTTCCAGCCCAGAAGACACTGCTGCTTCTGACGCTGGTCAATTCTTATACCAAAGACTCAACCAGGAACATGTTTCTGATATGGAAACTACCCAGTCCAGAGCCAAAATTCCCCTATGTGACCCATGTTCCACAGGAAGCAAAATTCTTTTGGCTTAGTCATCCCCAGGTCATCACCAGGAAACCATGGACCATAGCATAGAACCTGTTGAAATTACTGAAATTAGCCAACCTAAAATTTTCACTCTGGCTACCCTCCTTTTCCTTCAGAAACCCCAAATAAAGACTCTGGCCTAAACTTAAAAAAAAAAATATTGTAGCATACAGCAAAGAGCAGTACTAAAAGGGAAACTCATCCCAATAAACACCTACATCAAAAAAATAGGAAGATTTCAAATAACCTAATGATATTTCTCACAAATTTATATTCACCAATAGCAGATTACATGAAATATAATCAAGTAATCCCATTCATAACAGCTACAAAAAAGTGCTAGCATTTATTTAGCCAAGGAAATGAAGGATTTCCACAGTAAGTATAAAGCATTCCTCAAAGAAATGGAAACAGACACAAAAATTCGAACGACATGCCCTGTTCCTAGACAGGAAGAATGTCGTTAAAGTGTCTATCCCACCTCTGTCCATCACCATATCAAAATTTAACTCAAAGTGGCCAGGCTGGTGGCCATACATATAACTCCTTCTACTCACCTGGTAATTTCACTGTGTTGTTACTTTTTTTTTTTTTTTTTTTTGGTACCAGGAATTGAACTCAGGACTTTGTACTTGCCAGGCAGGCACTTGTGCTGCTGAGCTATATCCCTGGCCCTGTTGTAAGTATGTTTATAACACCATTTTAATGGTTGCATTGTGACACTGTGTAAAATACACACACACACACACACACACACACACACATACCTATATATATACCTATATATATACCTATATATACACACACACATACATACACACATAAAATGCTATAGCTTATAACCTATCTCACTGCTAAAAATTTAAGTTGCATGCATTAAATATTAAATACATTAAGTATAGTAAAACAATTAGATATTTATACAATGCATTATAGCTTATATTTTATTATATAATAATGCAGAATTCATTGTGTTTAATAACTATAAGCCACTATATTTAGTAGCTATTTTATTAAATACACTTGGTTGTTTAAATATTATCACTTGAAAGCAAGACAAAACAAAACCAAATATTTTTCCAAATGTCATTCATAATATTCAATAAGAATAGATAAATTACATACTTTTCATTATTATCTTAACATGAGTCTCTCAGTCAAGTATCTTACACCTCAGAATGAATCAATAAATGTTTGACATGTAATTTCCATTTTGTTTTTTTTTTGGGGAGGACTTAACAAAACCTGAAAAAATTCTGCACATTACAAATAAATACTGAATTAAAAACATCATACCACAGTGATATATGTGCACCTATGTTTATAGCAGCATAATTTGTCATAGCTAAATCCTGGAAACAATCCAAATGCCTATCAACTGAGGAATGGATAAAAAAGATGAGGTATTTTTCTACAATGGAATATTACTCAGCTATAAAAAATGATAAACTCGAGGCTTTTATAGCTAAATGGATGCAATTAGAGTCCATACTCATAAACAAAATAAATTGGACTCACATGTGTAAACATCACATTGTCTCCCTAGTGTAAGAATCTGAGGAGTACATAAAACCCAAAACACACAATAGATAATATGAAAGGGAAAAAAACTGCTCAAAGGAAGGAACAACTGGGATGAAGGAAAGAAGAAAAGCAAAGAAAGAAGGAAGGCAAAATAAATAAATTTTATATATATGGATAACTAGGATAACTGTACTGCTGATGTCTGGTAGTTTATTGAAAGGAACAGTTAATGCTTAAATTTTTCATATTTTGATCAGTTACTCACGCTTATGTCTGGTAATCTAAGCAACTCATCTGAAGACAACAATATGCAATATAACTTGTCTAGTGAAATGCTGTATCATCTCTACTGTTATTTTTAAATATTTTTTAATTCTCTTTAATAGTTTGATCAATCTTCCATTCTCACATCTGGTAATCTGAGCAACTTCACTGAAGATAATAATATGTAATATAACCACCACTGTTAATTCCTGTCTTTTTTTAAAAACTCTCTGTATTTTTTAAAGTTCTCACTTTGTTTCGTTTGTGACTGTGATGTTAGTAGTTTGCTACAGTTCTTTTTTTCACTATTCTCTTTAAAATAAAAGAATAAATAAAAATAAGTATTGCACACAAATTTTAGAGTATATTATATATTATACATTTCTGGCGGTACTGGGGATCGAACTCAGGACCATGTGCTTGCTAGGCAGGCGCTTATTTCACTGAGCTATATCCCCAGCCCTATATTATACATTTCTATTTCATATTACTCCCAAAATGTAAGCAATGTAACTGCTCAAAAACAGATAAATGATAAATAAAATGCAGTTTATTTATGCACACTGTGATATGGATAAATCTTAAACACATTATATTAAATGAAAGCAAACACACATAAAAGGGTAAGTTGTGTGATTCAATTTATACGAAATATCTAGTTTAAGCAAATTTATAAAGAAAACATTTACTGGTTGCTAGGTAATGGCGAACAGGAAGAATAGTGATTGTTTAATGGCCATGAGCTTTCCTTTCAGGGGAGAAAAACAAATTCTGAAACTAGGTAGTGGTAATGGTTGTATAATGTTATGAGTGTACTAACTCATAACATAGCAGTACTAATAACTGCTGAATTATATGCCGTAAAAGAGTGACTTGCGGTGTTTAAATTCCATCTCAATAAAGCTTTTAGAAAACAATAAATGAGTAACAATATGTTCAGTTCTAGAGGTTAATTTCCAAAAAAATACCATACATAAATGCACTTAAATGTAAAATTACGGGACTTAATTAGCATGTAGAAGGGCCTAGGCTTAATCCCCAAGCATAGCAAATATTATACATATATGTATAATATGTATGTATATATATTTATAATATATAAGTGTCTAATATTGCATAGTTTTTCTCTCACAATTATGCAGATGTTTTAGCTAAAATTTCAAAACCATAATTAACAACAAAAGTTACTTTCCAACACTGCACCACAGCTGGAACAAAGAGAGTACAGCAGAATATGAAATCCAGGACCAGATATGTAGAAGTTATTCCCCTCTGTCACACAAATTTTTTAGAACCTGTGTTAAATAGAAAAAAATTGGTACATTGGTACATTTCAGTTATTTGGCATCTAAATAAAATAAATCAAACTTTCACACTGCCTCCATTCTTACCTATACGAGGCAGATTAGTATTATGAGGAGGTGACAGCAAAATCTGCCAGTTAATATCTGCTTAATCACAGTTTCCTCATTTGTAAAGGAGGAATAATAGAAACATTTCCCTCATAGGGCTACTGAGGAATCAGCTGAATTAATGTACATAAAAAGTACTGATAAAAATACCCTTGATATATAACAAAGATTACATAAATTTTATTTGCAACACAGCAAAGTCCATAAATCTACCAGGGAAGAATAAAGTCACAAAATGTACTAGCATACCAATGAACCATAAATTATCACTTTGTTACTTTCACATCCTTTTGCAAAATTCACTAACCAAAAGAACTATGTTATTGTATGCCCTACAGAATCTGCTACTATACGCTAACACAGAAGTAAGAGATCTTGAATATGAATAATTTCTTTAAAAGGAGCTACATATACCCCCAAAATACTGTCTCTCTTCAACTACAGGGATATACATCTGGTCTTCCTTGGTATAATTTTTTTCTGTATTTTATATGATTTTTCTGATTTGATCCTGGAATGACAACCAAGGATGTTTCTTGCTACTCCATGGTTCTCAGTACAGATGTGCAGACAAGCAATCACTAAGAGTTTTTAAACAACGTTATAAAGTTCCATTTAAGAAAAAGTTAACATAGCTGTGTTGCAGCATCTTAAACCCTACATAAAAACTATTTCTAAATACACAATTCACTTACCAAACTTAAATAGGTTCTATTCAATTTCCCACAAAATAACATGAAAATCAAGCAAGAATTGAAGTTCTGCACATCTCTATTAGCTCAAATTCAGCAGAGTTGCCAGGCATGGATGTGTACACTTATAACCCACACACTCTGGGAAGCTGAGCCAGGAAGGCTGCAAGTTGGAGCTCTGCCTGAGCAACCTACCACACTGAGTAACCATACTGAGTAACCATACTGAGTTACCGCTGAGTATGCTGTTAGCAAGAGGGCCCTGGTCAGATGAGGGCTTCCCTGGGGCATGGCCTGGGAAGGTGTGTTCTGTTCTTGTCCCTGCTCCTCCTCCTCTCTCTGCCTCCTGACTACCATGGGCTGGTATGTTATCCTCTGCCACGCCCTTCTCATCGTGGCATTTCTACCTTGAAACTAACTGCACCTTCTGAAACCGTGAGCCAAATAAACCTGTCCTCAAGTTGCAAGGGTCTGTATTTTGTTTCACAGAGAAAAGTGACTAATACAGACACAATGCTCACAAATGTCATCAGTGACGTACTGAAAGAACCTAATAAAAATGGTAAGTAGTGCTATATATGTTAAGCAGTTATGAAATACATAAACATGACTTTTTTACAATTTGACATCTAGAACAGTACATGAAGTTTCCCCATGAAAACTGACATCAGAATGATTATAGCTTATGAGTTACTATAAAGTTTGAGGAAGATTATCTAAAACCAGATCGAAACATGTAGGTTGCAACTCATATGGAGCTGGCTGGTATATGTTTATATCGTTGGTAGTTATGCCTGAGTGTGTTTCATGTTTTCCTACACAGCTTCATTGAGCTGGGTACATTTTCCTACATTTACCTTGTGTTCCTTGTGAGCAAAACTATAGACAAATATATGTGAAATCTGAATTAGTGCCAAATTGTTCACTAATATTTCAACTGCATACAAAAGTTCCTAGATCAGCCTAGGTAATTTAGTGAGACATTGTCTCAAAATTAGGAGGAAGGAGAAGGAGGACGGGAAAGTGGGAGAGGGAGGAGGGAGGGGAATAGAGAGAGTTCAAGGCCAGTCTGAACTACATGTCTCAAAAAACTAAATATAAACATAAATGAAGAAAATTCCTGATAAAATTACATGAATTATAAAACCATAATAACATTATGAAACTTGCAGCTATCTCCTATAACTCAATTTTTCTCAAAAAGAATATGGTTTTAAAAAAAAGCTCACAGACCTTATCTGGGAAAAGAAGATGCCAGCCTGAGTGCTGTCTGATAGGCTACATAAGGTAAAGTATGTATAGGAGCATTACAAACTATTAAATCTATTAATGCTACTGAGTGTATGGGCAGGGTGGAGACTGAGAAGCACTTATTACTTTGTACATTACTTAATAATACTAAATTAAATACAATTATGAAAACAAAAGAATTGGTTAATTATATAAAAATAAAACAATATTTGTCTTAAATTTCCTAAGTTTTTAATCAGTATTGTTCCTGATATATGAAACACACGCTTAAATCCAAACAGTAAATGATATAACTTGGCTAATCCTGCCTCTTCCAAGCGCTTCAGAATCATTTTACCTCTTTAACAACAATTCTGCTAACAAAATTACACACTGAAAAAAGAAAAACCCCACAAATGCATGACACTAGTTGGCCTTTCTTAAATCTTGATTATAAGAAATCTCATGTCCCCACTTCCAAATAGTCCCCTAAAGTTGTTTTAAATAAAAAACAGTGAATACAGATTTCTATACAACCAAGTCCATTCTGCCCTAAAATACAGCATAACTAGTCTGAGTGTTTAACAAACTCAGTGCTGAAAAGTACACTCTTGACATTTGTGAGACAAAATTAAATATTTAGCAATTTGTAAGGACAGACATAAAATAAGTTTTCTAGGTACTTAAAATTTTAATAGCTGTTTAGAAGTTATTTCTAGCTCTGTGTGTACATCACTTAAGGTGTATGAAGGGTTACTGAAAACGTTTTCTAACATGTAATAGCAATTCTTCTTCCTTAGCCCATTCCTAACTTCTGTCACCTTCATTTGTCAGCAGAACTCCTCAGGAAGAACACCCACTCTCGGGCACTGCTACAGCTGGCAGGTGGATTAATGACAGTAATGAACTGTTGACATAATACAGTCTTATCAGGTAAAGAACAGGTAAATTTAGGCATAGATTCTAGGTTTTGGGTATCTGGTTACTTATTAGGCTATATCAAAATAGAATTGTTGCAATTCTGAAAAATTACTAGAACTTACAAATATTTTTAACAGTAATAAATAGGGCTAAAACTGAAAAGCTAAAAGGTAACAAACCACTTATTCTAGGCTAGAAAAATCAAAGTATATAAACATATGATAAATAACGATCTCAAAAGTTTAAAAATGTATAATATAGAAAATAATTTTCTTTCTGATTTAACACAATAACATGTCACTAGAACCCCTGACAAAGATTTATTTTTAAAAAGTATTCCCCTACTGGTTTTATTAAAAGAACACAAATTTGTCATTCACACTGTGAAACTCTATTCATATTAAACCTGTAAGTGGTATAAAAAAAACTTTTTAAGTCACCAAAATTTATGATTATTCCCAAACCAACAACTACTAAAAAAATTTTTGGTTTGAGAATATGGCCTGCGAACAAGATAAATCAAAACTTTTCCAAAGTGATTTCTGGAAAAAATATTCTTCTCACTTTCAACTGTTTGCAGTAAGTAAAAATATTAGAAGATTAAAAGAAGTCTCATATCTATATCAAAACTACTCAGAAGTGAAAATATAGTCAGCAGCACAACTGAGTGCTTTCTGTGTGCCAGAAATAGCTTCAGGCCTACTCACTCTACTGTTGACTATCTTGACTTTCTTATCTCTTTCAACTGCTAAAAGATACTCTGGCCCCGAGTAAAAATAAAGATTGAATTTTACTCATACATAAATGCTAAATGTTTTAGATGGACTACAATAACTATGATATCTTACACATTAACCTATGGATAGGTAAAAACAAGGTTTTATACGTATAAATCTACACAGATGGTGTGGTGTATTTACTTATTAACATGTAAGTTCTGAAGTCATACTGCCTAAGTTAAAATCTAGGTTCAGCTACTGACTATGCTTACAACCCCAGGGAAATAATTCTCAAAGTAAAATTGTACCCACTTTATAAAATAAGTGTGAAGTAAGATTCATATGCAAAGCACTCTGAACAGTAGCAGAACTCATTGATCTATGATTATTAGCACAAATATTAGCATATGCTTCTGCAACCTCTATGGTCTCAAAGGGAAAAAGAAAGTTAATCTTTCTGGTAATTCCCCTGAACAATTTCTGATACTTAATTTCAGTATTGTTCTCATATATGTATATAAACACAGGCTTGTAGAAGGGTTACTCATTGTGCACGTCATACTAAAGCCCTGTCTCCAATGTGATAGCACTGTGTTTGGAGATGGATTACAGGGGAGACAGGTTTAGACAAGGTCGGGAAGGTAGAGATCCTCATGGTGGGATGAGCAGCCCCTAAAAAGCAACACCAGCGTTTGCTGCCAATCCTGACACATGAGCACACCGCAATCAATGGCCACCTTCAAGTCAGGAAAAGAGCCCTAAGACCCCGGATTCCACCCCCAGTACGGGGGTCGGGTGGGGGGGGGGCACAACGTAAGTATTCTTACCTTTTATATCTGCCTGAAACTGTTCTAGATGGTTCCTGCAAAGTGAAAGTAATGACAAGTCAGTTTGGAGGTTTGCATGAAGGTAAGTACACAATTACTAATTCTAAAACCTCGCTAGATGAGATCTTATTCTGAAAGAACCAACGGATAAAAAAGCTGATAAACAATCCCTAATTCTGAGAGAACCAATTCAGAGCAATTACTAGTATTCTTGTAAAACTTCATACTTCTGATCAAATAAGAGCACACCTGACTTTCCAGCCCAAAGTATCTCAAGAGCTCAGGAAATAGGAAGGACATCATTCCTCAGTCAACTTAAATCCTCTGACATGGCAATGGACACTTGACAAATATAACCATTATTTATATTTTTATATATATATATATATATATATATATATATATATATATATATCCCACTTTGCCTTTTTTATGCCCTTATTTTTTAAAAAAAGTTACAATTCAGCATATACATATAGTGATCATTTAAGAACTACATACAGCTTAAAAAAAAAGGAAAAGAGTATATTTTATCACAAGCATAGCCTAAAAAATAAAGAAAAGGACTACTGAAAGTTAATAGTAACCATTGGGATGAAAAGAACTGCCTTTCAACTAAGCAAGCACTCATTTTGCTAGTCTGCACTGTTCAAGTACTTTTTGCAGTTTCATTTTAATAGGACAGGTCAAAATAATATGTTTTTTTTAAAAAACTAATTTAAAAAAACAACCTTTTTTCTAAAAAAAAAACAAAAAAACCTTTACTCATTAAGTCTCCAAGAGAAATCCTACACTCAAAAGAGTTTCTGACCCGATTAAAATGAAGGGCGAGCTCCCTTTACACGCTCACTCCCCCACAGTGAACTGGTGAGCGCTGGCTCCCACTGAAACACCCTACGCAGGAGGTGAGCGCGTTGGGCCAGGCCGGCCCTCGGTGGCGGTGAGGACTTCTGCTACAGAGTAATAACCCTGTCGCTCTTACTAGGTTGAGGGGATTAAACGGCATGTATGAGTAAAACAACATAACCCTTTATAACATGCACACAGTTTAAATCTGATAACTAAGTTTATAAAAACCTAGGACTTAGGAAAATCTTTAACAATTTTCCTATATAAAATTTAATAATTCTATCCAAATTAATTCCAAGTAAATAACAGCCACTATAATAGCCTAAATCAATTAAATATAACTTTCAGTTATTTATTTATGTGTCTTATTTTCTAAGTAAAATATAAACTTCTGGAAGACAGTACTCCCCTTTCATTCCTTTCTTTCTCCCCTAAAACCCAGTTCAGCCAGTATGCAATAAAGACACAAGGTATAACCAAAACATATGATTTGTGTTTAAATAAAAGTTACTAGAGTAAAAGACACATTGCCATTAATCCTCCTCCAAATCTCTCTCTCTCTCTCTCTCTCTCTCTCTCTCTCTCTCTCTCTCTCACACACACACACACACACACACACACACACACTGAATACACTTATCCCATCATTCTTCCCATCTTCTGAAGCAGTTCTGGAAGTCCTCTTTTAGGAGTGTCTTTAGCAGGGCTGTTGTGGTTGCCTTGATGTCCTGAAAATTTCAAACATCTACCTTTCAAGGTCATTTTAACTTTGAGGAAGAGCCAGAAGTTGCAAGGTGCTTGATCCAATGAACGACGCGGATGAAAATATAACAAATGTTTTCACAGGCCTGCCTTTCCACTGGATGGTACTCATTAAGCAGTCATGTATTTTTTGTCACACCTAAGAAGTACATTCACAAATGAGGACTTCCAGACTTGCTTCAGGAAGTGGCAAGAACAATGGGATGCATTCAAAGCAACAGGAAATATTTTGAGGGGAATTAATGACAATGAATCTCTTAACAAATTTTTAAAATCTAAATATTCACTATTTTTAAACCACCCTTTACCTATTAACATGGGGTTAATAGCTTCCTTAGCAATCTACAGGTAACACAAAACTACTATTCTGAAAGTGACAGGATTCTCCAGTGTGTGTGTGTGTGTGTGTGTGTGTGTGTGTGTGTGTGTGTGTGTGTGTGTACCTCACTCCATGAAAGAATTAGGAAGAATTCCGAATGCACTTCGGAAGATGCCATGTTGTGACACTTTAGACAAAGACATTTTAATCCTCCCTGGGCAAAAGCTGGTTTTACGGCAGGAGCAACAAGGAAACTCTAACAACCAAACTTTAAAGTTTCTTTTCTGCCTATCACTATAAAGATTTCTATCCCCTAACAAAGAGAAGGTAGAGGAATCTTTGTATTTTGTGTAGAAAAGATGTAAAACAGGTCCCCTAGTTATAAAAATACAGTATCATTAATGAATAACAGCAAAAAATATATTTTATAAAATCTAGTTTTCAAATTACTTTTCAAAGGTTAATAGCTACATTAAAGTGTTTAATTGCTGGTTATTAGGGTAAAGCAAAAATATTAGACTCACAGGTATCCACTCAATGTATATTATGACTTCAGATGATTTCATATGGAACTTTTCCCCCTAGATTTTCACAAACAGTATTTTGACTAACACTTTATAAAGGTTCTCTTGTTAAAATAGAATCCCCTAATGTTATCCTACAGGAACTAAAACTGTGCAAATACCTTAAATGGCACCTGGCTAAATATGCGTGAGAAAAAATAATGCCAGGCTTTCCGCTATTAAGTACCAAAATACCACATATCTCTTTCTAATTAGATTAGATACTCCAGAACATGCCAAAGTAGCTTCACGGCCCATACCACTTTTTACTCAAATGGAATAAGCAGAATTGCTAAAAGAAAGCAGCCCTTACCAGATTTTAAGTTGTGGATTACTGATGTATCAACTGAAACGGTGTGAACAACCTGGCAACAAGTAATATTTCTGAGGCTTGAAACAGTCACTTTCCGTAAGATGGTAAAATGTATGAATACAGATATAGAGCAAAATTTTAACAAACTGAAATAATAAGAAATGGAAAACATTTGCAGCACACTAGGATGGGATAACAGTAACTTTACATTTCAACCAATTATAAATGACTTAATGTCAACATCACACAAGGTTCCAGCTAAGTAGACTCATACTGTATCGGACACCCATACTCTCTGTGTCACTCTTTTTAACTAGTTAGTTAAAACATCTCCTGAAGTTTTATACAATTTTCTAAAATATATTTTTATTAGGTGTCTATGATTTCTAAAGGTTTATTTTTAATTTTTATTTTCATATTTCTTTAGTATGTAATGATTACGTTCATTGTGGGGAGTTGGTACATGTGTCTTCGGTTTCAACACAGTATTTTCCCATATAGAGCACACTTTGATACATCCATCCCCTCTATGATCCTCCCTTATGAATCCCATCTCCTAGGGTTATTCTCTTCCATTAGTGTAGTAACTGCCTTCCTTCTACTCTGACAACTTTTTTTTTTTTAAAGATTTCACATATTAGGGAAAACATCCGATACTTATCTCAGTCTGATGTACTTCGCTTAACATGATAATTGCCATTTTCATGTAAGTGACATAATTTAATTCATTTTTATGGCTGAACAAAACTCCATTGTGCATATAGACATTTTTTAAAATCAGTCATCTATTGATTGGTGCCTAGGCCAGTTCCGTATCTTGGCTATGTGATCTGTACTGCAACAAACATGGATATGTAGGTATCTCTAGAGTAAGGTGACTTCATTCTTTTGAGTAGATATCAAAGAGTGATATAGCTGGGTCATATGGTAGCTTCAGTTTGGCGGTTGAAGGAACCTCCATACTGATTTTCATAGTGGCTATACACCTTACATTCCCATATGCAAGGACGCCGCCCCCGCCCCCTGCCCCCCTGCACTCTTGCCAGCATTCATTATTCTTTGTACTCTTGATGACAGGCATCCTGATCAGGTAAGACAGAATCTCAATGTAGGTTTGATTTCAATTTATCTAATAAAGATGTTGACCACTTTTCATATATGTGTTAACTATTTGCAGTTCTTCTGAGCAGTGTCTGTTCAATTCATTTCCCAGAGACTGGCCTATTTGTTTTTTGTTGTCTTTTAGTTCTGTGCATATTCTACCTATTACTCCTCTGTCAGAAGAACAAGTGGCAGACTTTCTCCTACTCTGTACATGCTCTCTTCCCTCTGTTAGCTGTTTCCCTTGCTATAAATAAGTTTCGTAATTTGATGTAGTCCTAATTGTTGTTTTTGCTATAGTTTCTTGTGCTAATAGAACCCTACACAACAAGTCTTTGCCTGTGTCTATGACTTCAAGTGTCTCCCCTATGTTTTCTGCAAGCAGTTTCAAAGTTTCAGATTCTACATGTAGGTCTCTGGCCCGTTATGAATTGATTTTACCACAGGGTAAGAAATAGGAATCTAATTTAAATCACACACACACACACACACACACACACACACACACACACACGGATAACCAGTTTCCTAGCACCATTTATTAAAGAGGTGTCTTTTCTCCAATGTGTTTTGCCTCCTTTGTGAAGAATCTGAAGGCTATGGCTGCATGGGTTTGTTCTTGTGTCCTCTATTCTATTCTCTTAGTCTATGTATCTATTTTTGTGACAATAACAGGCTGCTTTTGATATAACTTTGGCTAACACAAGGTAAGCCCAAGCAGCATCAGCAGCTCCAGGGAGAAACCATGGACCAAGCCAGCAGCACTAGGTTAAAAAAAAAAAAGCCACCAAGACTATAAAGTACAAAAACAGTGTGGGATTTTATTCCTTCCACACGGCATGCTAGAGTTGGAGAGGAAATGCAGTTGCCATATTTAAGTGTAAAAATCAAGAGCCATTTGGGGAAAGGGTTAATTGTTTAGGACATACTTGCGGAACAACCACACTTTGGGGTTTCTAGGATCACTCTACTTCGGTAACTGGGTGACAGGCGCCACAGTCAGACAGAGCACAAGCTAGAAATAAAGCCCCCGAGAAGTTTAAACTTAGGCAGGGAAAGACACAGCCCTGTGGTGAGGAGCCAAGTCACTCAGTCATGTAGTTTCGGGGAGGCGGGTAGCTCTGAACGTCCTGGCAGTAAGAGCAATAGACTGCTTGACACGCGCTGCTCTGCTGCCTACACCCAGCCCAGAGCTCAGTGCCCGGTTTGCTTTCCCTATCTGCCCGTACATGCTTGTCCCAGCCTGGGAAGAAGGGCCTCTGGGATACAGGGTAGGGAGCAGCACACTTCACAAACCCACAGGGTGTAAAGTCAGGAAGAGAGAGCAGCAACTTGGAGCACACAGACTGACACAGCAGAGAGCAGCTGGCATGAACGCAGCCCTAGGACACCACTGACCCAGCAGGACCCGCAGGACCAGCACAGCAGGGACTCAGCATTCACATAAGTGTGCAAACAAAACTAGACTTAGCAGTGACTCGCTATTCCTTCCCCCATATCTTCTGGATTCCAATACTGTAGATCTTGGAAAGAAAACACTAATATAAAAATACAGAGGAATTTTTTGGATTTATCTCTCATTTCCTTCATTGGTTTCTGGAGTTTGGGGATTCTTTTTTCCTATTTTGTTTCTTTCTTTGATTTGCTCTTGGTATTTTTTTTCTTTTTGCTTCTTTTTCTTCATTGTTTTTTCTATTAATTTTATCAATTCTATGATTTTTCTTTTGCTCTTTAATTGGATCCTTTCTTTTCTTTCCTCCCTCACATCTTTTTCAAATTTTACTTCTTTCATTTTCCCTTCCCCATTCTGCTTTTATTAGTACTACTATTAAATTTTAGTAATCCTTAGTTATTTGATTCTATGCTATTATTGAATTCTATTATTAATGGTGGGTATAGTTGTCACATTTAGCAGATGTTTACTGTATGTCAATATTTGGTTTGTCATTGTGTCTATGTTGTTATTGCTAATCTCTATTGTTAAAGGTGGCACAGTACTATGGTAGCTTTTATTGGTTCTTATGTACATCAGTCCACTCTGTCTTTCAACCTATTAATGTTGCTGATTTCATTGCTATTGCCAGGATGGAATAGTTGTTGCCATTGCACAACTATTTTAGTACATGCCAATATCTTGTCTTTGTGTCATCAATAAAACTGCACAGAGTTCATCTTTGGAGTAATGGGTCCTGGCCAAACGTACTGTACCCTCCCCTTCCCTAATTAATAGTTTGCTCTTGGGGCAAGGGCACAGGGTTATACAAATCCATGGCCACAGAGCATCACTAGAAAGCAGGTATAAAATAAAAAGACCTTCATACTAGCAACAAAGTCTTTCTACTATAATTAACATTCAACCCTCAAAACACATACACAAGCAACAGAAACATGGGAAAACAAAGCAAAAGAACAGCTCCAAAAACTCCCAGCTCCCCAAAACCTGACCCATGGGGCTTAAATGGTGAAGAAATCAAAGGCCAAACAGCTGAGTTACACAAAGTGATAAACGAAGAGACTAAAAAAGGACAAAAAAAATTCCTAGATCATTAAGGTACTTGGCAAGCTCAAAGATGTTATAACAAATAGATAATGTATTTAATAAAGAAAACTGAGCTAATTGAACATGCTAATAAAAAGCTTTGCTGAAAAATAAAAAGGAAAAAGAATAAAAAGCTTAGCTTACCTAAACAAAGCATTAATAGCCAGTTTGGCAAGAATGACAGTCCATGAAAAGTATCCAATAAAAATCCAAGAAATTAAAAAAAAATCTATTGGAAGTATTGGCAGCAGAATTGACCAATGTGAGGACAATGTCAGCACTAGAAGACAGTAATGATGTACGTGACAACATACTCAGGGATACCTCAAAAACAAGAGGACATGGAAAATGGATGTAACAGCTGCTAGATGACCCAAAGATTATTTACAGAAACAATACTATAAAACTTTCCAAGTATGAAGAAAAAATTTAACATATATGTAAGTGAAACATACAGAATACTAAACAGCCAAAGCTATTCTCAGTGCAACGATCCTCAGGTAGGCCTCCCACATCCAGTTCAGATGGGGGTTACAAGTTCACCACCAGCTGTCAATCCACTATACCCAGAAAGAAATAATGAAGCCAATAATGCCAAAGAAAGTCTAGTGGGGTGAATATAGTGAAGGTAGTGTGAGTAACTAAATAGAAGGGGGAAAACAGAAACTAGCAGCATAAAAATAATGCAATTGACAGTATCTTTCAATAACTCTGAATGTGAATGGTCTTAATCTCCCAATCAAAAGACACAGATTGGCAGAATGGGTCAAGAAACAAAACCCAATGATATTCTGTATACAAGGAACACATTTATTCCAAAAAGAAATTCATGTACTAAAAATCCAAGAAAGAAAAACAATATTCCATGTAAAAGGAACCCCAAAACAAGCAGCAGTATTTATCCTATGCTCAGAGAAAGTGAAACTTAGGCCAAAATTGATTATAAGAGACAAAGGAGGTCAGTATATATTGGTTAAGAGAACAACTCAAAGGAAAGATAACAATTGTAAATATATATGCACCAAACACCAGCACACACAATTGTGCCAAATAAACACTGCTGGACATAAAGTATTAGATAAACATCAACACAATTATACTGGGGGACCTCAGTATCTCATTGTCACAAATAAATCAACTAGACCCTCTCCCAAAAAATCAGTTGAACTATGCCTTTAAAAAAAAAGACAATAGATTTCAAAAGTGTTCCATCAGACAATTATAGAATACACATTCTTGACAGCAGCACTTTTAACTTTCTCCTCTATAACAGACAACATACTAGCCCAAAAAGCATCCATAAATACAGAAGAATCAGAATTATGCCATGCATCAGATCATAATGCAATGAAACTGGAAATCAATGGCACAAGAAGGCACAGAAGATACACAAACACAGAGATTAAACAATATAGTCTTGAATAATCAATAGGTCACAGAAGAAATTACTTGTAGAATTGAACAATAATGCCCACAAAACACAACAGAAACTATGGGATACAACGAATGCAGTCCTAACAGAGAACTATATAGCTGTGAATGCTTGCATCAGAAAAACAGAATGTGCCAAAATTAACAACCTAATTATGCACCTCAAAGTCCTAGAAAACACAAATACAAAAAATAATCCAAATCCAAAGCTAGTACAAGGATGGAATTTATAAAAATCCAAGCAGAAATTAATGACATTGAGACTAAAATAATACAGTCAATGAATTGAGCCGGTTCTTCAAAAAAATAATCAAAATACACAAACCCTTAGCCAGTCTTACCAAAAAAAGAATGTATCAGTGCAATTAGGATGAAAAAGGCAAAAACCACTGAGTTCCAGAAGATAAACTACTTCCAAAACCTGAACTCTAATAAATTGGATAATCCAGAAACAATGGAGATTCCAAGACACATATGAATGACCAAAATTGAACCAAGAAGATATAAAATGCTAAATAATCCAGTAACAGGAAATGAAATCACATCTAAGATTAGTACTGGTCTGAAAAGTTTCAGATTATGTAATTACAGACTCTGAAAACTGCAAAGTCTGTTATACAACTGGTTTCAAATACATGTTCCCTGAATTAATCTTCCTTGCAATATGACAGTTTATATTACTAAAAGGAAAGGGAAATACCCAAGTAGAGCTGAGATAATCTTGGTAAAGCACAAACTGTTTTGTGAAAGTTTAAATAAACTATTCTGCTTCATTCAAGCTTACAATGGCAAATAAGGAAATCCCATGAACACAGCTACTTACAGGTGCAGTGGAAGACCACAATGTATAAATAACAACAAAAAAGCATTTGTAAAATAAGATCAAACAAATGCAAGCCCAGTGGAATAGCAAATTAATACTAAAGTTATTCAAATCAACTAGTAACAAATCCACAGCTCCTGATTATAACAGGCTGTTCTGGGACAGGGTCTTGCTCTCTATTACCCGCGCTGGCTTGAACTCTCCATTTCATTGCCTCCGCCTCCCAAGTACTTGGCATTACACGGGCACGCCACGGTGCCTGTGATACATAAAGTGTAATGCTTAAAATTTAAATGCTTCATAGGAAAACAACACAAAGCAACTGATCAACCCAAGTATTTTCCTTTTTCCACATGCTTTATTATTTTCCAAATTTCACTGTTCATGAATCATTTAATCCAAAAATTAAATTTTACTTGATAAACTAACACAATTATCTGTACAAATTTAAATATAAATAAAATCATAGTTAAAATAAAACTTACAAATTTTCATTTTGTATTATATGAATATAGTTTCACAATCCTTCCATTAGGCATACTAACAAAATACACAAACAAAAGTGGGAGAAATGATGAGTAGGTCTGAGAACAAATGTAAAAGCCTCAGGAAAGAAGGCAAACTCAATTAAGTAGAGAGCTCTTCAGAGCCCAGATCAGGAGAGTTCATATCCATGTGCATATCTGGGAATAATATTAGACTGTGACTAGACTCTACAGCCCGCATTCTACAGAAACCAAATGACCCTCTTTCTAAAGATGCTGCTTGATGCTATTTATATATGCCACCATTTGATTTGGTCAAGGCAAGCAGTCACATGGCCACAAACTGAATGCAGGTCCAGGCTCTCAATTAAAATGTTATGTTATCTCTAGCCCAATAAATTAAGCCTCCATCTTGTGGGAAGTCTTCTGAAATAATCTACATTTAATTTCAACTTTGTTAGACAAAGGAAACAAAGGTATTTTAGACTATAAACAACCACAAAAGATGCTTAGAGAAATATCGGTTGTTACCTTATACCATGTGTCTTGTTACTTTTCTCTTGTTGCCGCCCTTAATCTCAGTCTTAGGCAAAGTCTCTGGACATGAGCAAAATACGGACAAACTTTCTGCCAGGTCATAACATACATCATCTGGAGTCCAACAACCAATGCAGTCCTTCCCAGCAGAAACCTCCCAAACCTGGTCTTTACTGGCAGGATTTCTATCAGCCTTCTGAGCTCTGACCAGAATCTTCCAGATAGAACAGCTGAAGGTTTTCTAGCACATCTCTTTCAGGGAACATCTCTGAACCATTCCAAACTCTTCCCACAAGCCATTTCCAAAGGCTCTTGAACCACATGGTCAGGTATAGTCACAGCAACAACCCCACGCTGCTGGTACCAAATTCTGTCTTGGTTACTTTTCTCTCTTGCTGAGACAAAATACCCAATGCCCAAAATGAAGGAAGGAAAGGTTTATTTAGCTTACAGTATGTGGAGGTCTCAGTCTATACTTGGCTGGCTCAGAGGCAGAGTGGCACATGGCAGAGGGCAAACATTCATGGCAGCAGAGCACAGCAAAAACAACCAGCAAAAGGGAGGAATGGCGGCAAGCAGCCTCTTTCTACCTCCCTTACACTGTAAACAGGCTACCCCCACCCAGGGGGCGTGTAGCTCTCACATAATCTCCCTGCCCTCCTCTTCCACAGGCTCAGGATGTGTACAAAGTAAGCACCCTGGCTCCCTGCTAAGTCACTCAGCCAAACCTCTAGACTCCCCAAGTTGACACATGTATCAACCATAACACATGCTACACTGAGATACTTCTAGAACTGTGATAATTATCATCTGCAGTGGCATCACCTTAAGGGGATAAAGGGGAACAGATATAAACCCACCTAATCCCATGAGTTATCACATAGGACACTGCTATAAAAAGTAAAGGGGAACGAAGTTTGAATCTGCACTTCCTAATCATTTCAAGATTATATTTTGCCCCTCTCTGCAAATGCCATCGTAACTTGCTGATTATATTTCATCTTTTCAGTCAGTAGAATGGGAAGACTTGTGTACTGCTCTAAAATCCCTCTTAAAGTGTCAATGAAATGTATTTAGAAAGTTGAGATAGCAGTGCCTGTCTGGCAAATATGAGGCCAATTCCCATTACCAAGAAAAAGAAAAGAAAGTTGAGACAGGAACTCTGCAAAGACAAAGTACGCCTAAGATCTCAAAAATGCTACAAAGATAATTTAAGACCAGGGTCTGTTAAGGCTATTTCTAAATTACAGTTTATATAAAATGATCCTGGGACTAATGATCCCACCAAAAAAAAAATGGTTCTGTGCGTGATTTGCTTTATACTAAGGCCACCCTACACCACTTATATAAACCCAATTTTCTGTACCACAAGAGTCTAAAATAACAGGTAATTTGAAACTGAGGTAATTTTATTTTAAAAATGTAATTACATAAAAATATAGATATTTCTGGCAATTCACAATGCTGTGTGTTGTGTTTACTATGTTTAAACATTTGACTTGGGATAAATAGTCTGATGAACTTTTAATAGGCTTTGTAATTCTAATTCAAAAATCTCTCTAAAGCAGTCCTGACCATTCAGTTCAACTTACTATTTACTTTTTGTCTAACAATAAAAAGGTACTTATTTTTCCTGATTATTTTTACAGTTGCTATTACTTAAACTTGTTAGTGAGTCAATTAACAAATATTCATTGATAAAGAACTGAGCACTAAACACTGCTCAAGTAAAAAAGTATTTGGATGTAGGGAAAATCAGTGGTTAAATCCATTTGAAATACTTAAAAGAAGCTGATGCTATGAAAATGAGATTGGAAAAGTTACTAACAGCAACTTAAAAATTACTAAAATAACTAGCAACTTCCTAACACTTTTAAATACTCGCCTGTGACAAATAGGAGCTGCCTGGATCTAATAAGCTTACAGCTTCATTCTGCATCGTGTTCTGTCGGGTAACTGCATCTTCTCTTTTCCGTTCCTTCTGCCCTGCTTCATCATCTTCATACTCATCTAAGCACTGAAAGAAAGAACAGTTTCCGTTTTATTTCCACGTGTAATAGTATTGTTTTGATAGCATGTGAAAATACATTTGACAGCATTAAAGCAGTATTTATGTATTTAGAAATTAGTTTACACAATAAAGATGTTCTTTTCATCAATATATAATTTAATTCCTATATATTAATATTTCTTCGCTGATATCTCCACATTCACACAGTACCACCGGTGCTTCAGCACGCCCTGAGGTAGCAACACATACAAACTGCGGCCCCGTCACGCATGTGTTAAGGCACTTTGCAAAGGAGGACAAAAGCTATACTATGAAGAATTTATAGTTTAATAAATAAGATAAGACACACACAGGTAACTTAGTGGTAAGGGCCATTTTCTAGCATAGTACTGCCTATGAGAATATAAAGGAAGAACACTTACACGTGTTGAGTTAGAACTACAAAAAATCTTGTCATTTAAAGAACATAATTTAGAATGACAGATACAGATAAAAGACTTTCTGATGCTGAGAACAACATTCTGAAAAAGCTTAGAAGAGAAGGTTGCTAAAAAGCTGAGTCAACACCAGAAATTATCTCCAGACTTTGTACACATTTACACACACATACACGTACACGCACACACGCACAAATAAATCTCCAGTACGCTTATTATGGGATGGGTTCTTTGTTCCTTGCAAACACACTTCTGGCCAATATGCCAACCTGAAGCGCTGTACGGTAGACCAGAAAGGAAAAACAGTCTCTAAAGGCACTCTTTGTGAAGACAATGACCAAAACATGCCATGGCAAAGAAGACAACAAAGCTTATAAAATGTGCACCAGAGAAAACATGGAGGCCACTGTGCAAATGAAGCAGGGTCACTGGAGTATCAGAAGAGAACATAGTGGGGGGGATGCTGAGCTGATCAGCAGCAATTCAAAGACGAAGTCCACAGTGACAGGTAAGAAAGATGCATCTGTCTGAGATGGAGTCATACAGCAGAATGACATAGACAGAAATTCTGGGAACAGAATAGCAGAGCAGACAAAAGGAATAAGCAGGCTGAGATTCCAGAAAATGTTCAGGGTCCTTTCTTGCAATGCAACAGAGGCCACTTACAGAGCTGTAACCTGTCCTTCCCTCATTACATCAACCTCTGGGAACTGGGGCCTGGAGAAACAGTACAAGAAAAACTGTTGCTACTGTCAGTGCTTTGAGTCTAAACCATTCCCGACTCTAACCTAGGAAATGAGTTTTGCCAGGATCCACGGGGTAACATATTAGCTGCCAAACGCAGTTTGACCTTCAAGTCTCACAGATCTTGCGGTAAGGAAAAGAAAGGCATACGCTCTGATGAACAAGGAACAAAACAGGCTTTCCCCACACCATATGGAAAGATGTCACAATGTGACCATTAGCTGGGATGAGAAAACAACCTAAAGAAATTTTTGGAAAAAGAATCTGGATATAGCAAATCAGAGTAAATAAAGATTAACAGCAACAAGGAACAAAATGGAAGAAACTAGCTAAACAACACCATAGGCAATCTGATCCTTTGAAAAATAATATATCCTAGGCAAAATTAAAAGAAATCTAATAAATGCTACTAAAGTATTAATTAGGCCTGATTAGAAAAAAATCTCCTTTAGAATGTTTTAAAAACTTTCTCAAACCAATACATGGTATCATGTTTAACAACAAAATACCAAGGATCTATAAAATCAGATTCAAGACACTGATGCCCATCATTACTCTAGAAGCACTAGGTGATGAAGCCAGAGGAACAACAGATTTCAGTACTAGAAAGAGCAAAATGTCCATTACCTTAGATAATGTAATTTTGTATTTCTTAAAAAAACTTCTGAACATTTTAGAATTATGCAAGTTCATTAAAATGGCTTTGTCAGTAAGCAGCAAACACAGTTTTTCAAAATAACACTGATAGACAAGAGTCAACCATGCAATGCACAGCAGAAATCAGGAAGAGTAAAAGATCTGGGGAAAAAATGAATGTGGCTCATGTCTAGTCTACTACTCTGTGAAAGTAACCACTCTTCATTCTCCAGGATCTGGACTGTAAAGAACCCAAGATCACAGGATCCAGTGTCAGTTTAAAGTTAGAATCCTAAACTCACAGAGCTGCAGAGATAGGAAATGGAAGCTAAGGCAGCAGCCATGAGCCCCTCGGCACTCCTCTTTCCTCGCAAACGACTCCCTCACCAGCAGGTTTTTTTTTAAAAAAATGCAAAATTCAGTAACTAATAAATTAACAAGTGAGTTACCAACATGAGACAAATCAGGAAAATGGACCAATTTACAATTCTGAATGTTCTTTCCCATGGCAACACTATTACTTGTGGCCTGGGAACTTCCTCGTTACACGTGGTATCTGCATCTGTGTGGAGGTGAGAGTATGTAGCTTATATTCTAGGCAGCTTTGAGAACAGATGTTACTGTAAACTGCAACCTCCCTCCAAAATTCTGCAAGCAACTAAGAGTTCTTTTAGCCTTAAGTATCTAGAAATCCTTAAAATGTTTTATGTAACTGAGATGAATGTATCTGGAGGAACAAGCTGGTGTTAAGTACTGAAAAACAGGAGACTCTAAGTAACTGCTGTACTTAAACACAGATGTCTCCTCATTCTTTTTAACTATATGGAACATTATTAAGTAGATGTACCTACCACCTTTTGACTGAAACTTTACTGATGAACATTTGAGTTAATTGTTTTGTTTAAATAAAAAGCTACTAGAAAGGCTGTGTATATAGCATAAGCTTGTTGCTTTATGTTAATTTTTGGACTCCTTAAAATTACTTAGCTCCTAGGGTTTTGTGAGAATTACATGAATTAATTACTAGATGGTAGTACTTAATAGTGGTGCCCTAGAAGAACTTCAGCCTAACCAGTCTAACTCTAAACCCTCAACTCAATTTTCCAACAGCCAAATATAACTGTAATATACTTGGTCCCTTATGAAACTGACTTAGTACCACAACAGAATATTTTTTTAATTTTTATTTTTTATTACTTCATCTTTGTAATATATAATGATTATGCTTTCTGTGGGGCACTGGTTTTATAAAGAAAGAATCAGAACACACAGAAAATACTAGTAAGCACTTTTCAAACACTTTTGTTTACATTATCTGTGAGTGTACTAGATCACTTTGCAGAAGTTGCAGCCAGAACAGTGGTTATCACTTGATTATTGCTGTGGCTGGATGACAGTTACATAGAGATTGGTATGTTCCATACTTCTCTGTATGGTTACATACACACACACACACACACACACACACACACACAACATACATTTATTAGGTAGTTTACAATAATCTAACAGGCTTCCTTTCCATGTTATCTTGGCTACTTTTCTCTTGTTGCTATGACAAAACACCTGAAAATGAAGGAAGGAAAGGTTTATTTAGCTCACAGTTTGAGGAAGTTTCAGTCCATACTCAGCTGGCTCCAAGGCAGAGTGGCACATGGCAGAGGGTAACGTTCATGGTGGTAGAAGACAGCAAAAGCAACAAGAACAAAAAGAAGGAGCAGTGGCAAGCCACCTCTTTCCCTCCTTTACACTGCACGCAAACTATCCACCCTAGGGCAGGTATAGCACTCATATCCATAATTCCAACATTGGATCATGAATCTATAAATCTAGAAGCCCATCCCATGAGTGCATGAGGATTTGGGGGGACATGCAGACACAAACCATAACACATGTTTACCTCAGTCACTGACAACAGACCAAGCTTCCCTAATTCTCACTCATTGCTATGCAGATTCTCATTCTTGTATCACTCTAAATGTACCGTAGGATGATCCAACCCTTCATCCTTTCTCTTGTTTCCACATCACTCATTGCACCCTCTGAAACTCTGTGATTACTATCTTGCTATCCTCAGATGCAGAATGAAAACTAGTTAGTTCCAACAAAAAGCTGCTCTTCCTATAGCTATCTCAACTGGAAGCTATTTACTGCTTAACTTCCCTCACACAGTAGTGCCTAGTGGACTCCTCTAACTACCTCTCCCTGTCTTCACAGTTCCAAGACCCTGCTTGAGGAACAGGCTACATGATCATACTTTTACCATCACTATAGTACTTCACATTTCTGTTACAACATACAGTATATATTATGCATTTTTTTTAAATCCTTACCAAACTATATACTAAAATGTGTATACTAAGAGATGTATTGGTTCCGATTACAAGACACTGAAGCCAAGTAGGAAGTGGGACTTGAATCCAACATACAAAGAAACTAGTCAATCATGGCAACTTCTTGATCAAATGAGAAATACTACTTTTGAAAAATTAAATGTAAGAGTAACATGTAAATTTAAGCAACAAACATGCATGTGTGTGTCCAGTGAGGAAAGGGAGTTAGTAATGTAAAGGTAATAGATTTTCATTACTACCACTCAAAGGTTTTTTAATGTATCAAGTTCATAGACTGAAATAACTAAAAAGGATTGATTTAATGGAAGCCTTTTCCTATCTACCTCTCAGAACAGAATTCCACAAAATTCAGGAGTTCAGAAAAAGCAATCATCATTTGCACATTATATAGTTTGTAGCAACACATTTTTAATGCTTCTAATACATGGAAAAGAGTATATTCTGTGGGACCTTTCATTTACAATAATAATTTTTCAACAGTAGGGTTGAAATTATCTACAGTTATTATTTATCTAAAACTATGTACACACAAAAACCAAGAACTGTAATCTTTAGAAGTTTAATTGAAACACTAAATATTGCTAAAATTTATCTTAACATAAATGTTTAAACCAATTTTTGATACTTAACAGCCTAAAATATGTGGCGCGCTCTAGTTCTTATAGGGATTCAGCTAGATGGTGCTTCGTACTCCTTACTCTTTACCTTTATTTCCCTCACAAATGCGTCGTACAAATGAACGCAATAATTTCATCTCCAAACTGACAATGACTCTTTAGTTTTCCTTATGCTTGTATCTTTAATGTTCAGAACCAAAAGTTTTTAAAAAACACTAATATTCTTTCATCCAAATGCCTCATGCACATCTGATCTTAAAGCAAAGATTTCACATAAGTTGCTTAGGTGTTATCACTTTTCAATCAATTTTTGCAACATACGAACACTTCCCTACACAGTTCTAACACTATAGAAAATAACTTTTTTATACAAATCAGAATAAAGAACTAAAGTGAAATAGGAATTTCAAGTAGTCGAGTAAGTTCAACTGGATTTATGTAAAATAAAGCATTTATGTGTGGTTCTAAAAGCATGAAGATTGTCAACTACATTTAAAAGACAAATAAAAAATCTTAGCAAAGCTTTTAGCAATTTTTTTAAAAAACAGAATTTAGAGCTCCGTAAGAGGTGGGGAAAAGTCAGTACTTGGGATCACACGGTTACAAACCAGAAGTCTGGATTAAGTGTCTGTGCTTTCCAAACTACACGTTACTATCGCCCTGAACGCCACTGAGGGGGTTAGCAGAGGCCGCTCGTCTTCCTCAGCAAGACCGCGTCAATCCGGTTAGCCCTGCTGCCTCTGTATCTGCCACCTTTTCTCCTAACAGCCTTTGTCCTCCTCTGTTATTCCTTTATCTGCAATTCACCGCTGTCATCATTCAACTTCTGCCTCGCTCTTCCTCACCTTCCATCTGTTCTCCTCACACAAAATTTATTGTGGAATGATTAAACAAAAAAATTTTTACCACAAAACAGAAAGTTGAAGTAAGAATAAATTAGTAAGCATCTCTGCAAAAGAACTGGACAAAATAAACAATCACTCCTGAAAAGGGGTATTGTGGGTATCTGTTATGCTGATTATAAAACTACTACATATGTTTAAACTAAAAAGTGGAATTAGTTAAAATACATGAATGTTTGAGGCAAATTATTACACATCTGGATTCATTTTATAAATTTGCAATCAATCTGTTCATTATACTGAATTAGTTATGCTGTATAATAACTTGAGAACATACTTGAAGTATTTGACTCTATAGATTTGAAATAACAAAAAACACTCTGGCTAAAAAGAAATTTGATTTGTAAAGACTCTGAAAATACAACCATTCAAAAACAGGAAATTAAACGGACAGAATCTCATTCTTCAATTTTAAAGCACCTTTCCAGTGTAAAATTCCATAGGAGTCCATCAGATCTAACTTGCTCACGGCTGGTATGCAACCATCCTACTTCCTGCTAGGCTCTCATCAGATGTCAAGGCTGACCAGTACCAAGTATTAAAAACAGAAAAAAAGAAAATTCTAAAAAGTATTCTTAACTTATTACCAATGTAATACAAATCTTTCTACTAGAAACATTGTAAGTCAGGCAATTGTGGGCATCTTGTTTTGAGATATACACATATTACTTTATCGTTTACAACAAAAACCTTTGGTAGCTGCACAGTACAGACTGTGAGTATAGCATGACTAGCCTATACACTTGTTGTAGGGCGTTATCAACTAAAGACCTTTTATGTCAACTTCTATGTACATCTCTGACTTTTACAGATCTTTACATGTGCTGCCAATTTACCCCAAAACAGGTAAACAAAGTTGTCTTACCCCTTTTTTTTAACCCCCTCCAAACATATTAGGTAAGTACATAACTATTTCACTGGGTCCTGGTTAGGATAAACTTTTGTCACATTTTTATTGACACTATGCATTTCTTTATGTATCTTCATTTTGATAATCTGCCAATTTTTATTGGCTATTATTTCTAAAAGTTCTTACATAGTAAGTATAGCAATCTTTGTCTATTAGGTATATTGTGAATGTCTTTTTTTAGTTTACCTTTTAAATTTTTTCCTTTTGAGATTTTTCCATTTTTATACAAATTAAAAAAGGGCTTTCCCCAATTCAAAGTCTATAAAATATATTATCTAGTTTTTACTATCTCATTTTAATCTTATCTCATTTGTTATGTAGTGAGGTTAAAATATATTGATTTCTTTTTCTATAATAAGTAGTTGTTCTAGCCATGTACACAGAATAACCTAAAGGTGCAACACTGGCAATGGGTTGTGTGAATAATATCTCCTACAGAACTACAGCAAGCTAATTCCATCTCTTCACATCAGTTCAAATGCTGCTTTTGGTTGGGCATGGTGGTGACCCTGCAATCCAACACTCAGGAGGCCAACACAGGAGGATGCCTCTGAGTTTGATGCCAAAATAAGCCTGAACTAGTGAGATCCTGTCTCAAACAATGCAAAACAAAGTGAGAATGCTACTTTGTTATACATTTTTATATGGGTATATTTTTAGCTGTTCTACTAATTCTGTTCTACTAATCTATTTGTGTTAATCCTCAAAGCACATTTATTTTTATCATTTTAAGTTAACAGTATCTCACGATGTCTGTTAGTTCCCTTCCTTTTTATTCATTTTTTAAATTGGCCACTTCTAGCCAATATATTATCCTTGCAGAATTCTTATTTCAATACTTTTCAATATCAAAATTATTTGGAGAAAATTACCAGCTAAATTTGCTACTAGTGTGACTTTGCAAAATAAGGACCATAACAGTACCCACAAAAAAAAAAAAAAAAGATTTACTTAGGAGGCTAGCAAGAAGCAGAAACTAAGAAAATGAAAATGTAAATGGACTATGGGTAGGCCTGTAGAAAACATAAGTGGAATTTGGATTGGAAAGTGGCAAAAACAGTAAGAATGCTAACAATAACAAACAACTCTGACTTTTCATCATGTAGGTAGAATATTTATGAAGAAGAGAAATGAGAGCGAGTAGGGATTGAATACTGGAAATATCTGTGTATACACACTGAAACAAAGGACTTGAGGTACAAGTGCAATACCAAACTACAGGGAAAGCTGTAGAAATGAATCTAAATACCTAAGTTATAATACAGGAAAACAAAATTGAGCTTTCCCTGGTTTCTCTGAGGAATACTTTTGTCCTTCTGTTCACAAAAATGTGTGTAAGTATAAAATAAGGTAGTGCACATGAGAAGCTTAAAACAGGTATTGTAGGAAACATGAAAATAAGAAACAAAAATATATTAAAGGATTTCCAAATACATGCTGAAGGTCTAGTTCAGAACAGAATCAGACTTAAATGGCATCAATCAGTAATATTGTAGCTGTTATTAATGTAAAGTTTAATTATTAATGTTGTGCCCAATTCTACTATGAAGTTATGTACATCAATATTTCCAGCAAGCTATTTTTGGAATGTGTGTAGAGGAAGGTCATCTCATATCCTTTAATTGTTCATACAGGTGACTCAGAAGCAAGTCTTGACAAGCAGGATTTTAATTGTGCAATTACTTAACTTATTAATGTCATTTTCCATCAATATCTGATTCTTTTCTTCACTGATTTTTTTTTCTTCTTCTAAATCACTGAACTTAGTAAGAAGAACTCTAGACTCATTCTACATTTAGGTGAAAACTCTTTCTTCAGTTTTACATTATAGACTTTCACTTATCCATCAACAGGTCTCAACCTAATCAGACTTGTTTTAATGCTGTACAGTTGGGAGTGGTAGATCCAGGTATTTATAACCTAAGAATTCCTCAACCTGAGTGACACAAACAATGCTAGGAAAATAAACTAAGCACTGGTGTAAAAAACTCTAGAAGGAACTATTAAAACATGCAAACGTATACAAGTATACTCAAAAATGTATCAAGATAAATAAAATGTATCAAGCATTTCACTAAAGTTGGAAATATAAACATCAGACTCCACCTGGAAAGCTCACAAATTACACATTATACCCCTAGAAAGCGATGTCATGAATAACCCAAGTAGCCTAACATACCTACATTAGCTTTCAGCTATTAAATATACCTTATTTCAACAGCTGGGAACACCCAGGCTTTTCTGTTTTTAGCTAACCCTACGATGCAATCTAGTCCCATAACAGTTATTCCGCAACTCGCTAGTGGTTTGGGTAATTTACTTAGCCACCTGGTGCTTTACGTTTTTCCCTGTTAAATATAAGTAATAGCAATAGCTGAACACAATAAAATTCTGATGATTAATGATGATTAATGTTTGTACAAAAAGTTTATACAAAAATTAAGACTGCCATGTAGAACTCTAAATATTACACTATCAGGATCATTGTGTCCATCAAAGAACATTCTGATGTGCATACAAACATGCTAATAAATAATAGTATCTGCTTTTACTTGACCCCAATTAAGTACTAGGCATTAATACTTTGTATTATCTCATTTAATCCTCACAGGTAAGTACTATTACCATTCTCCTTCATGAATTTGGGAGGGGCAATTGCTATTTAATTGGGAATCATCTCTTTACTTATGTTAACGTAGTCACAAGTACGCAATTCTTCTACACAGTAGGCATTTTACAATTACTTAGTGAACGCCAACTTGTTCAAGGATTCCCAAAGTAAAAATCAGATGACTTCTCTATTTCTTGATTTATAACTTTTTTTTCTTTTTGCGGTACTGGGGATCGAACTCAGGACCCTGCGCTTGCTAGGCAAGCGCTTATTCCACTGAGCTATATCCCCAGCCCCTATAATTTTTTTTCTGTAGACAAAGTCTCACTATGTTGCCCCAGCTGGCCTTGAACTCCTAGGTTTAAGCTATTCTGCCTCAGCCTCCTGAACCACCCAGATTACAGACGTGTGCCACCACGACCAGCTGGAGTTCGTAACTACATACACTAAACAACAGTGTTCCCATCTTTCACATTTGTCAATCCCATTCACCTAAATTTTAAGTTTCTCAAAGGCAGGGGCCTAATGCAGTCTTGTTTCTGGATACCTCAGCCTCAGACAGTAATACCTACAAAAATGGCGAGTTACCAAGTGGACACTCCCTAATTTAATATTTTCTAAGACCTTACTATAAAAATTTTAAACAAAAAAACCCTTAATTCACTTAGTCTTCCTTCTTCAAAACACAATTTAAAAACCCTTATGCATACAGAAATAACTTCAGGTATGTACCCCCTTGCGTTCAGTCTGCTTCATTAAAGTCTAATGAGAAATAGGATTTTCAAGAACTGTCAAACACCAAATGCTTTAAGAAACACAGCAAAGTCACCTTTCAATACTGGAGAAGTAAAGCTCCCTTATATAGATCACCAATTCAATATGATCACCATCAACCTCAAATCCTGTAAAAATAAAAAGTACTGATTAATAAATTCCAAAGATATGACATTAATTGGGTCTAAAAGGATTATAGACAGAAGCCCTAAAACTTTTTACTGTATGTGAAGTGTGTCCTACTAGTTTCTGAGGGAATGCTGACTTAATAAAAACCTTCAGAATTTCCCATAGTCAAACCATCACAGGCTATCATTGAGTTAACAGAAGGTAACAGTAAAAGGGATCCTAGAGAACAGGTTGAGAACCCTCACTAAGTTCCCACAGACAGCACACAAAACCATGTGCCAAGACTCTCTGTAAGACCTATCTTTTCGGTTTGCCGGTACACCCATCTCCAGCCTTTTGCTCCCCGTAGGGTATGTGTTCATTACAGGGGAATGTGCCACTATAAAGAGGCGTCACACTCTTCTTTAAACTCTTATCCTATAAATGTACATCCTCTCTCTCCACCTATATTTTCACCTGTGAAAATTTAAACTTACCATGTAGGTTTACTGTATTTCCACTTTTTTAAGAACTGCTCCTCTCACAAGAAGCTTAAGTCTGTAAAATAAACTAAAACTGGCTTTAACTGTCAAACAGCACTCACCACAGAGGCTGGCACTCTATATGTACTCAGGAAATACTAAGTAAATTAAATATTAAGTAAAATAATCTACCTTGCCTAGATTGTCCCTTACTCATGAAGGAAATGACGCCCTTCTTTTCTTTTCACAGCAAAGTCTTAGTTCTCAATCCTCCACTTCTCTTACCTCCCTCTACGTAAGACTCAGAAGACTCATTCCTACCTCCTGTATCTTCTTCCTCTCCCCAGGCCTGAAATCACACTGCAGCCTAGGCAGACAATTCAACCTTTAGGGCTCAGAGATCCCGCTCCTCAAGCTCTTTTATACTGTGAATACACGTATCTATAGAATGCAGAGAAGAAGGGACCTAGAAAAAGACTGATGAGGTAGAAACACAGCAGTGCGCAGTAAAGGAAATCAGCCCTGGAGTAGTCTGATGAACAGGGTTGTTTACTGTGAGCTTATGAGAGTCTAAGAGTGACATCTGAGAGCAGAGAGTTGGGAGAATAAATTATACATCCTACTACTCTGACAGTTGCTAGATATTAACAGAAAAAAACAAATACTAAAATTTGAAATGCAAAAAAGGTAAATACTATTTAATCCTAATTTTATCTAATTATAATACAACACAACCATCATTAAATGCTGCGTTGATTTTACTTTAATTTTCACTAGATGAAATTAAACTATCTGTGCCCTTAATTCTAGGTTTTATTGCTAATACAGAAAGGTAATTAACAGATAATTTTTTTAAATTGTTACAGAAAACATTACTCACGTTAATTCAAATACAGGCTCAACAAAACCACTAACAATTATATTGCACTTATGTGCCAGGCACAACTCTCAGAGCTTTTTGAAGTATAACTCTTTAATCCTTACATCAACCCTATAAGATAGGTACTATTATTATCCCTACTTTATAGATAAAAGTAACTAAGCAACCTGCCTAAATTTACATACTAACAATTATAAAACTGTAATCGGAACTCAAGACAATCTGGCTGAAATATCAATTATCTAAAGCCCTAGGTTATACTGTATTATAGTTTGTTCACTACTTACAGTCATATAAAATAAGATCTCAAATACAGCAGATATTTCACATACCATTATATAAAAACTGAACAAAAATACAACTAAGTTCATAAAATACAATCACTTAGCAAAGACATCTTCAGTATACAGATGCTTAATAAATGAGACTACACATAAAAGAAAACAAACTTTTCTTAAAATCTTCAGCATTATTCATATTATTCAGGGAAACTATATTATTTGGAGGAAATCAAAACCTATATAAAGACTTAAGAATGGGCTTAAGAATGGGGTTAAATGGTGAGTGAAGAGAATTATAAAACAGTAAGAAAGCTGTAATAGTTTGCCAATGTTACTGTACCAACATACCACAGATTTGCAAATTAAGCCACAGAAATTTATATTTTCACACTTCTAGAGGCTGGAAGTCCACGATCAAAGTGCTGGCAGGTGTGATTTCCCCTGAGGTTTCTCTCCCTAGCTTTCAGATGGTCACCTCACAACCAGCTCTCAGGTATTTTCCCATGCACGTAGGGTATGTCTGTTATGTGTCCTTCCCCTGACATTAGTCACACTGGATTGGGGTTCCATTCTCAAGACTTCATTAAAACTTAATTATCTCTTCAATGGCCCTATCTCCCAATCTAGTTATGCTGATGCTTACGCTTCAGCATAAGAATGTAGAAGAGACAAAACTTAACTCTGTAAAAACATATATAATAGCTAATCTTACTGGAACCTATAGTTTTGGAATATATACAATGATCATATTTTTAAAACATGTTACTGTTAAGATAACAGTAATACAAAATCCTACATTAGGATCAAAAATTCAAGAGAAAAAAGAGACTAGTTCTTCATTTGAGAGTAAAACAACTGCATAAGAGTTTTAAAAATTATTTAAGGCTCAACAAAGCATCTTCATTTTTGTTCTTGTTATATTCTCAAACTGTAATCAACTCATATTTTTCATGACAAAGGCAAATCTTACTTTAAGACAGTCTTCACATTCCATACAAAACTTAAGAAGAACCAATGTTTATCTTTGGCCCACCTGTACCCTGCCTGCAAAGTGATCAGCGTATAGTACTTGCTCAGTGAGTATCAGTGAGGAAAAGGGAGAGGAAGTAAACCAGGCAGGGGAGAAGGAAGGAGAAAGACACTTATCAATTTATGGAACAGCACTCTTAACTCGTGTCTGTTTAATGGTGTCCTGCAGATTATCTGAACCAAAACACTAATATTCAAGGAAGGTATGAGAAAACAGAAAAGCAAACTGCAGTTGCTTCTTGACTTGTCACAGATTATACAAATAGGAAGTAGCAAAATTTTCTGAGTAAAACACCCCGCTCCCCCAAATGAGCATAGGAATGCCATGTGAAAGGAAAAGCAGGCATAATATAAACACCTTTTAAAGCTTATGGGGCCTATAATTGCCAATAAGTCCGCTAAAGGATTTTTTAAGTTTTTTGGCTTTGGATTTTGGTTCATTTGATACTGGAGATTGAACTCAGGCCTCTTACACATCAAGTGCATGCTCTACCACTGAGCTGAACCTTTAGCCCTAGAACAGTGCTCAAACACAACTCATTGTGTTTTTGCAAAACCAATTTTAAAAAATTTAACTCCTGCACAAAAAAAATTACAAAGCTGAATTTACCTATAATACCAACTTTAAACCCTGAGTATTAAAAGCCAGCTCAAAGGGCTTTTTACATTTATGGCTTCAGTCTACAGAGGGAAAAGTGGATCAGAATAAACTGTACACATATTCTTAAATAGTTGTTATTTTTGAAATGTCAAGGAATATCAAATTTTATATAGCATAAATAAAGCAGTACCTAAATGTGCTGACCACATAAAAAATATTTTAATGGCAAAGAATCTAGTAACTCGTACACGAACAGATATTTTGGTCATTTTTAGTCTAGGTGTCTCTATAAATTTAGACAATTTACTGGGAAGCAAATGGTTAAGACTATAACACTTTTAATTCAGATGTGTTAAATCAAACATTAACATACAACAGTTATTTAGAAGCGAAAACATTCTTTCAGCACAAATGTGCTTATTATGTGGTTTTTCTTCTTCGTAACTGAAATTTAAGATTTGTTTAAGTTGCCAAAGTTTCATATCACTGGTTTTTAGTTTGTTTTAAAAGGATTCAAAGTTCTTGATCTCATATGTCTTAAGGACAAAACAGGAATTTTTATAATAGAAAGAAAACAAAATAACCACAGAAAATAAGTTAATTTTGTCTTAATTTTGACATTTACTGAAAAACGCTGTACACAGCATTCTCCTCAAACCTTTTAAAAGAATGATAATGGTATGTCTTTCTCATTACATAGCTGAGATCAAATTATATGCCTAACAATTACAACCATGAAGTATTCATTTACATACCTTTCTTCAGTGCTCAAAACACATTTACTGTAGACCAAGTCACTTAAGTGGAAGATCCAAGTCACTTAAGTGGAAGATTTAAATAGGATACTGGGTAATAAAAATTCCATTTCTTCATACCTCAATTGTTTTCCTATTCCCTTTATCAAATAATCAATCTTTAAATACACTCTTTCTTCAAAGATTTAAAAAACAAAAAGGGGAAAAAAAAACTTTTATTAATGATTCCTTTGAAAAAAAAAAAACCTGTGAGCAAAGACAGAAGGCTTTGTGTTCTTATTTTATTTTGTTTATAACCATTATTTTCACCTTAATGTACCTTGAAAGAAAATGTTAAGAATTCAGACACAGAAACTTAAATATCACATGGCTTCTCTCATAGGAAAAACTTAATATATAAATTATGAAATAAAAGATAATAGAAAAAAAGAAAAATGTATTATAATGCACGGCAAACACTGTATTTAAAAGTGTACCTTAACTCAGTATAATGGCCTATTAGTCTGGTTTTTAATTTGTATATATAATAAGTATCTTTATATGGTCAAATAAAGAAATATTTAAATCTGATGTTGAAAAAGTAAAAGGAGATGGAGGGAAAGGGAAGAAAACAATTGAAATGTGTTGTGCGCACACACCAATTCCCTACAATGGACATAATCATTATGTGCTGCAAACGTGCACTAATAAAAGTCAAAAATAAATAAAAACAAAAAACCAGTATCTTCACATTAAAAACTAAAAACTCAAGGTAAAGAAAATTTGGCATATAAATTGAAACTAAGCTTTAAAATTTCCTTGATTCCAAATAAATTTTAGTTTATGCATTCTAGCTCTAACAATTCCTACAGAAGGTTACAATTTCCAAATAGTGCACATAGATGCACTTTTTTGGGGGGGCAGGGGGAACAGGATCTCACTATGTAACACAAACTAGCCTTGAATTGGTAAATTCCCCTGCATCAGCCTCACAAGTGCTGAACAGTTTAAATTTTTGAGTGAGACAAAATAGTTTGAAGTATCTGTGGAAAACTGCTTGAACTACCAGCTTAAGGTAGGCTGGAGTTTAAAAACCAGTGTCTTGGTTACTTTTCTCATTGCTGAGACAAAATACCTGATGTCCAAAATTAAGGAAGGACAGGTTGTTTAAATCACAGTTCGTGGAGGTTTCAGTCCATACTTGGCTGGCTTCAAGGCAGGGTGGCACACGGCAGAGAGCAACAGTTCATGGCAGCAGAAGACAGCAAAAGCAACAAGAGCACAAGGGGAGAAGGCAAGCAGCCCGTTTCCCTCCCTGTACTGCATGCCGGCTACCTACCCAGCCCACGCCAGCTAGATGCCCTCCTCTTGCATAGGCTCAGGATATAGAACAGCTGAGTTGCTTAGCTAAGCTTCTAGACTTCTCAAGTTGACACAGTGTATCAACCATAACAACCAGATGTTATATTCCTTTCCACTTTGCAAAACTGAGTATAATGTAAACAAACCAATCATCTCCTTATATCAAGATGGAATAGGAAATGAGAGATGTCAATCTGATACTAGTTTAAGAATTTGTGTCATGTTCAAGAGATTTGTGCACTATTCAAGTATCCCCATCAGAAAGAAATTTAGGCTACTTGGAGATGGAATAAAAGTAGTTCTTCAAAGAAGAAATTCAAAGAATTCACGTATACTATTTACTCAAGAAGTTACTAAGTTATTAGACCATAAATACTTAAAAGTTATTTGGTCACAATTGCTAAATAAATGGAACTATAGTCATGTATCACAATGAACTGCATAAATATAATCAAATAGCAATGCAGTACTTGTTTTGTGGTTGATACAAGCAAATATATGCTCCTAGCAGTAAAAGGCAGAGCACATACAATTATATATAGTACATAATAGTTGATAATGATAGCTCTTACTGGCTTATGTGTTATAATTTTTATCATTCAAGTGTATTCTTTCTATTTATATATATTTTCAAATGTCCACAACAGTATACACATTACACCAGCAGCAGTCTCATATGGCCCGTGTTCACTGAGTCATATCAAGAGGCCAAGCTAACAGACTGGCCTATACCATGGAGGCCTGTGGAAGTATACTCTATGATGTTTGCAAAATGGTAAAATCTCCTAGAGATGAACTTTTAATAAATCTATCCCCATCATTAATTGATATATGATCGTATTTGGTATTTCTTAGACTTAAGGGATAGTGAACACACTGCTGACCAACTAAAGAGGGTGGTGCAATGAAGAAGGCTGGGTGACACAAGCTGAAATGCTGTCAGGGCTGTAATTAGATTTGGTGAAATGTTAACTGACTAGCTTATATTCTGCTCAGAAAGCTGTTAGAGCTGTGCGAGGGCTTTTATAACCTACATATGAATGTCAGAAGTCTCACCTTTGCAAAGAACTTTCTCCACCATCTACCACCCTGCTTTAAAGTCTACCTTCGGCCTAGAGTCTAATTCTATAGCTCTTTGGGGAGAAAAGGCTCCTGTCTACACAGTCATCTTTTGTTTTTTTGTTAGCTTGTTTTTAATACTTAGGCAATATCTAGTATTCTTATGGTACAGTCGACAACTTTTCAACAACTTAACACAAGTCCTGGTAACAATACCCTAGCAATGAAAATATTGTTAGTATTTTATAAAAGTTACTAAACTCACTTCAGAGCTACCGGTTTGCAATCATAGTGTTTCTTTATATAACTTGAAGGCCCAATTGAGCCACCTCATTATGGTTATAGTAACTCAACGAGGGACCAGCTTTCAGTACACAAAGTCTAGGATCTCAACTAAGAACAAGTCAGAGCAAGACAGAGCAACACTTGCTTGTAACCCCAGCACGCTGGAAGGCTGAGCGGGAAAATCTCAATTCAAGGCCGGGTTGGGCAAGTTAGCAACTCAGGGACAACCTGTCTCAGAGCGGGGGGGGGGGGGGGGGGGGGCACGACAGGCCAGGAATGAAGCTCAGTGGCACAAGCACCTGCCTAGAAAGCACAAGGTCCCAAGTTCAAGCCCCAATATCAAAAAAAGGGGACAAATCAAAAGAACTCAGATTCTGCCACCATGTAAGTTTAGGCAACTCCTTTAATACCCTGAGTCCCAGTACCCTCAAATAAAAATGGGCACTTTATTGTAACTACAGGCTTAGTGGTATTCCAATTAAATTTTGCTTATTAGTAATTCATAAAATGAAATTTGCTATACAAACAACCTAGTGGATACAACATTCTTTCAAATTTTATACCTCAAATCCATGTGTTAGCCAATGAAGGAAGAAACAATGACTTCCCCCATGGAAACTGAAAATGCAGTAAAAAAAATTATTATTATTAATTAATTATAACCAAGTTCAGTTCTTGTTGCTAAACTGGCAACAGAAATTTTTTAAAAAAATATTAGCCCGTATTACAAAAAAAACCCTGCAGGCAACAGAATGAGAGATGACAGCTAAATTTATAACACAAAAACCTGATGGACAATAGCTGATCTAGCAGAAGCAGAGAACACTACATTTATATGCCAACCAAAACTGGGGCGGGACGGTTCTAAGAATTTAGAGAAAAGGACGAGGAACTCAGTATCAGAAACCTCTTACCAAAAAAGGGAGGAATGGGGGGAGGAATGCAAAAAAGTCCGAGATCCGTCTAATCCCTCCCCTCCCCAGTCAGATACGGAGATCTGCAGTTCTGCTCAGCAGATAATCAAGGAAACAGGCACTAGGCACTGTACCTGACTGAGGCAACTGAGGCAAGGGCTGTGGCTGAGGAACAAGCCAGGCAACAAATAAGAAGTCAAAGTCCACACATAAAATAGCAGTGCATTTCCAGTCATCTTCTTCCATGTGGACATCAAAACACTAAAAAAAAGTATAGCAAATCAAAGTCCTCACATTTTCATTTGCATCTCATTTTATGTATGTAATATATATTTATAAACGGTCCTGTTCATCAGAAAGCTGTATTTCACTATCAAAGAAAGATTATCTATTTCAAGTTTTATATGAGAAAGCAAAAAAAAAAAAAAAAAGGCAATTTCTTCACAGACTAGATGCTTGCCCTGGCAGGCACGCTTTATTTATCAAACAAACAGATAATTCAATAAAATTTTAGGTAGTACATGAACAAATGATTATGTAGTTACTTTAAAATACATCAGAGAAAAGTTAGCCAGTATGCCAAACCTATTCACAGATACTACTGTCAATAACAGATACTATTTTGCTTACTCAACAGTAAATTTAAAACTTAGTAAGTGCATCTCAACACAGGCACCCTGTAGAACTGAGAGCAGTACACAGGCTCTACAATCACTAAACTGGGTGGAAGGCCAGATAAACTAAAATTCTGCCAAACTTCAAAGACCTTTTAATGTGTGATGCTGAAAACTTTCACAGAAATACTTTAGGTGGCAAATAAAACATCACAAAAGTTGATCACAGACATTCTTTTTCAGGAACATTTGCCCAAAATTGAAATTAACTTTAGATAACATTAGCTCTTTTAGCTACAGTAATTTAAAATTCTAAAAACAGTGTAACAGACTAAATGAAGAAGTTAAGAATGCACACAGATAAGACAACTAGCAGTTATACTGATCGAAACCATTTATCAAATTTTTACTATGTGTGAGGCACTGACTTAGAGAACCAAGGCAGTCGTGTGTAGGGAATTCTATTTTACAGATTAAAAACCGAGGTCTCTGAAGTTAAGTAACATATTTGTGGTCTAAGAGATGAGGATGGGAAAGCTGAGGGGGAAGAATTTGTGACACAAGGAGAAGGACTTGAGAGTGTGTCTCTGTGGTACTCCGCTACTGGGCTTCCATCGAAGGCCTCTACGGTACACTGCCAGCCTTTTCCTCCTTTCTTTTTTGAGAGAGACTCAATCAATCACACAGGCTAGGCTCAAACTTGTAATCCTTCTGCCTTAGCCTCCCAGAGGGCTGAGTTGAGATTATAGATGTGTGTCACTGTGCCTGGCTGGGGAAAAGACCTTTAATAATTTTCACAATTAAACATCAAACACGGTTTTCTAACATCCTAACCTGAAGATCCCCATAAAATCCATAAGTGAAGAAAACTACTACAGATGTGCAGGAAAACAAAGGCTCCTAAGTTATATTTGCTGTACTTGGTATTCCAAAGAGAAACTGTGCTGGGGCGGGGGGCGGGGGGGGAAGGGGCAGAAACAGACCAAAACTTGAACCTGAAAGGAGAGATTCATCTTATCTTAGACTTAATTATACTGCTGGTCCAGTCCATGGACAGTCATAGCAAAGAAATGACCAAAATTTCTTAAATGGACACAGTTCCACTTTTCAATTAAACAGAATCAGAAGTTACATAACAATGCAAAAAAAAACCTTTGACATTACACTTCCTTAAAAAGTCAAAGAATGTTTACCAATTAACCTTAAATTTTCTGAGTTTTCAGACATCCTCCCTCATTTGCATTATCATAAAAAGTAGTAATTTTGTAAAACTGAAGGAAGATTCTGTTAGTCATGCTTTTAAAATGTGCTTTTAATTTCTCTGACAACTAAAAGCTGTAATAATGTCACTTGGAAAACAGAAGGCTGAGTGAGCATCTGAGGGCAAAACGGAATGTTTTCACAGGCACAGTTGGTAAATACCACTGGCTCTAGCTCAACATTCTTTCTTAACTGCAAGCCAATCACAGTTTAACTTAAAAAAAAAAAAAACCCGTTGCAGAGAGCAACAAGAAGCTATGTTATTTCAATTATTACTGCACACAAACTCAAATCACAGGTGAACGGACACAGCAGACATTATCAGCACCCGTGCCTTTTTACTGGTCCCCACTGAGTCTATACCAAAAGGTCAGATTCAGCTGAACTAGACAAGAGTGTTCAGATGCTGGTCCTTTCATTTAAGTACTACAAAAGGCAGACTTTTATACTACATGTTTTCATTTTGACTTTTCAAACATTCACTTTGAAGTTACAAAACAAGTGCTCTAAGGGAAGAGTAACAACTTGTGGGGCCCAATCAGAACTTTAAAGTCAAAGCAATCCACCCCTGCAGGCCAGTACAGCAGTACGAATACCGATGGAAAGAAGTAACTCTGCGTAAACACACCCCACTCCAGGAAGTCTGCAACTGACACATGCACTTCGGTGCTAGGGTACCCAAGTACTAAGGATCGAAGCTCTCTTCTTAGTAAAAAAAGGTACCTGGGAAATGCACAAGACATAATCACATAAATTTAAAGCTTTTTTTAATTAAAGTGAAATGTTACAATCCTAAAATTTAAAATTTTTTTCTTCCACTCTGTGACTTAATAGAAAATATACCATATAAATAACAAGAGGTAATTCACAAAAGAAACACAAATGTCCGAGGAAAATAAATATAAAGGTGTACAATCTCAAAGAAAAACAAATTATCACTCAAAGAAAGAAAATTGGCTACAGAAATCACGGCAAGTAATTTGCACAGGAAGCATCCCCTTACAAGTTTGAATCCTGAGTTCCAAATCTTTGTACATTATTCTGCATCTCAGTTTCAGTTCCTCCAAATAAACACAGCTGTCCTACCAAGCATTTCAGTTCAGAGCAAGCCAGAGGGTTCAAGCTATTCTCATGCATCTGCTGAGCCAATAAAACAAAAACTCAAATAAAAATGAGAAAATCAAAGGAGGGCATAATTACAGCGCCTTCATTCTTTGTTCTCCTTAGTGAATTCCCCAACCATCCCGGGGTCCTGGAAGGTGCTTAACACCTTTAAATACTGACACAGTCAGCATTTAAAATTAGTGCTATAAAAGCAAAGAACATTAACTCGAGTCCGCCATCCTACTGATGAATGGATACGCTGTTACACAGCTGCGGAAGGACATTATTCAGCCTCAATGAAGGAAATTCTGACACATGCTATAACAGGGGTGAACCTTTGATGACACTATGCTAAATGAAATAAACCAGTCATAAAAGGCCAAGTATTGTATGATTCTACTTCTGTGAAGTACCTCAACTAACAAAATTTGTAGATACAGAAAGCAGAATGGGGGCAAGTGCAGGTAGGGAGTACAACTAATAGATTTGAGAGGATAAAAAGCTCCAGAAAGCTTCAAAGCAGTGTAAATGTACTTAATGCCACTGAACTTTACAATTAAAATGGAAAATTCAGTATATTTCATATTAACAAAAAAGATGAAAACAATTAAGCTTACAACTGCTACGAAACTGAAACACTTTTTATACCGCTAATAGAACTTAAATATTTAACTTACTAAGTAATATAAAGATACTCATTGGCTAAATATACCTTACACTACAGACTACACAACCTAATGCATGTAAGGATTTTAACTAATTAAAGACTTTCAATACAAGTAACTTTAAAAGTTTTACTTGAAAAAGCTTCATTCAGATTTGTTTCTTCTCAAAAGATCTTTGGAAAGAGTTCAATCATACAAGACCCACTTCCTTTTCCAACCTCTGTATTAACCTGTGCCTGAAATGTATTTACAAAGAATGCATATTCTGCAGCAAATCTTTTCATCAATCACCGTGTGAAAACCTTTGGCAGGGGTACTGTGCATTCCTGGAAGGATTTAAATTAGTTTGTGAGGAACTCAAACCTGGCTTATAAGCAAAGCATCAGATTTAGGATTTGAAAAGAAGTTTCATTTCTCAATAACTTAAACTGCTCTATCATGAGTTTTCATATTTATGTTCATCACCATCTCTAAAGGAACAAAATAATATAAAACAAATTAAAATTATCTGTTGATAGTTTTCTATACATTTACTGTGTTAGCTTTATCTGTCTACCAAAATACAATATTTAAAATCTGTGCTACTTTACACAAAGGAGAAAAAAAGAAGGAGATGAAAGAAGAGAACTGGGAGAGAAGGAACAAGAGAAGAAAGATAGAAGACAAAAGAAAATTAAATATTCTAACTAAAATTGAAATCCTGTTTTGATTCATTTTAAAACTTTTAAGTAGTGGTCTACTTTTTGAGGCACAGTTCTCTAAAAAGCATGCTGGCGTTTTCTTTTTTTAATTCATGCAATTTCAATCTCCTTAAATATTTTTCTTTTGGGGGGACCAGGACTCAAACTCAGGACCTTGCACTTGCTGGGCAGGTCCTTAAATATTTTTCATTTCAGTATTTTCATGCCTTGAGAGTAGTGCTGAGGATCAAACCCAGAGCTCCAAATACGCCAGACAAATGATGTTACTTCCCCCGTCCTTCAGTGCATATATATCTGAGGTAGGGGGTCTTTTCTGAGACAGACACAGCTTCACTATGCAGTTTAGGCTGGGCTTGAATTCACTTTGTAGTCCAGGCTGGCCTCGGCCTTCCCCCACCCCCCAGTTCTGGGGTTACCAGCATGTGCCACCATGCCTGGCTATATTTATTTTTTAAATCCACTCCACCATTTTGTTTTGAATTCAAATTCTTTGTTTTTAAAAAAGGTTAGTTTGACAAATTATTTTAATTGCAGAGAACAGGAAACTTGGTTTATGCCTGAAAACTAATTTAAAGCATACTTATTTGCTATGTGAAAAATCATAGAAAATCAAACACTGCTGGAAGCACTATCTGAATGATACAAAATCTTTTTGACAATCAGTGAGCTGTCAGATCAGCCTATTCACACAGTGAAACATGTTAAAACAGCTGCTGCAAACCTGAAAGAGAAGATGAAAAGATTAACAATGAACTGAGAGTCCATAGAAGGACAAAGAAAAACCAACAGATTCTCATGAAGAACATTCTAGTTCTGTGACTCACAGAAGCAGTATTCTTACTGGCACAATAATAGTAATTAGCATTATGGATAAAAGCCTATCTGTTCACATATATTGGCACCCATCATTCAATTAACATAAACACGCTTGGTTAAATATGATGCATTTAAAATGTACCTTAACCACTTAACAGTTTATACCCTGAGCGTCACTCAGGCAACACATTTGTTTATATACTGACTATCTGGAGCCTTACTTGGGCTCATGTCATTTCAACCAGTCAATTCCTGTACTGAAAATTTGATAAAATTGTCATTTTGTATTTCCTGTTATATTATCTTATAAAAAAATAAACTTTAAAATAGGCAAATTTTGGTCACCGTATATTTAAGTTATTGGACTGGTAAGTGGTTAGGTACAAACACTGCACCACAGAACATGTAAACGTAAAGGGTGGCATGGACTGACTAATCAACCCAAGGTCATAATGTGACATTTTTAAATGTGTTTCCATACAACCAAGTTTTAGACAGGCGTGGTGGCATACACCTGTTATCCCAGCACTCCAGAGGCTGAGGCAGGAGGACTGTTGTGAGTTCAAGACCAACCTGGGCTACAAAGTGAGCTCAAGGCCAGCCTGAACTACACAGCAAGATTCTGTCACAAAAAAAAAAAAAAAAAAAAAGTTTTGTATCAATTCTAGGACAACGGCTCCAAAGAGCTCTTTTGCTCCTATGCAAAGACGCTGTGTTACTCATTGCCAAGAGCCAATTAAACAAAGCTTTTGGAGAGGGCTTCTCTTAACAGGAAGAGCTTCTCAAAACATAGCTCCAGTAGTTTTTCCACTATCGCCAACACTTAAAATGCCCTTTATTCTAAATCACAATCAAATAATTCTTTCAGCTTGCTAAGGTGGTGCCTTATATTGCTGATCTACCGTGAAGGAAGGCTGAAATGAAAACAGAAACCTGATTTACCCACAGCCTGTGCTTTCATCTTCTAATGCACAGCTTGGAAGCTTTTAAATGCAATTTCAAAATTTTAAACAAATTGTAGTTTCTTTAAACAAAATCTACATTTTAACAGGAAGGTCTGATATTGGTCAAAAGTGGTCACACCTGCAGAACTGACATCCCTAACTAGCCCCAGGCGAAATTATGAATCACCATTCTTTAAACTTTAGGATATGTGAAAGCACCTCGAAGTATGAACTGAACTGACACTTTCTCAAGTTCCAGCTTAAAATAAGAGAAGACCTGAACTAAAGCACAGGTTCTTCCCTCCACCTTTTTTAAGTATATGTTTGCGATACATAATAAATGCATGCAGCATGGGGTACTAGCACATATATACATACCACACCTTGACTCAGGAGTGTCTTTAGAATCCTTAAAGGAGCTGTACAAAAATAGCACCGCCCGAGACACATCAAAGCATTAAATTAATGCAAAGCATCCATTCCTCAAGTAATCTGAACACTTAGCTAAAATGATAAATCAACAGAACAGAACTTCTCAATCACTAAGGCATCCAGGTAAGAACCTCCGAGAGACAGAAAACAAATAGGGCAAGCTCCTCAATTCCTGCTGTTTATAGACAAGAGCACAGTCAGGAAGACCCTACAGGAGCCTAGCAATCTCCTTGAACTAAAGACAGAACTAGAAGTCCACCAAGGCCGCGACAAGTAGCTCAGTGTGTGGGTCAGCATTCTGAAGAGGAGAGAACAAATGTCCTTCTTCAGATGTAGTCTAAGTACTGACTAGCATACATCTTCTCCAAGCCAGACATGGTGGAGCACGCCTGTAATCCCAGTACTTGGGAGGCTGAAGGAGGAGGACTGCTGTGAGTTCGAGGCCAGCCTGGACTACATAGTAAGTTCAAGGGCCTGAACTACCTGGCCAGACTCTGTCTCAACAAAAAGAAAAAATCTCCAAAGCTAAGAACAGAATTACCTGAAGGTTCAGGGTAGAAAAATGGAAAGATAAAAGTTGATAAAGACAATTTGGATGAACTTCAAAACAAACTGTCCTGAGTGATGCCAGACTGAGGAGGAGAATATACATGATTATTTATATAAAATTATAGAAAATGCAAAGTAATCTACTGTGATAGCAAACAGATTAGTGATTGAGATGAGCTAGAAGAAATTACACACAGGCACAGAGGAACTCATGGGGATGACAGATTATTACTTCAGCAGCTTCAAAGTGGTGATGACTTCATAGTTTCATGCATGTGCCAGGAGTTGTCCAACTGTACTTTCAAATAAATACAGAGTACTCTATGTCAATTATATCTCAATAAAACTATTTATGCACAGTAACTGAAGCTATGTAAGTGGTTGAATTTGCTAAGACTTTTATACACATTCAGAAAACGTACTAAAGAATATCAACAATTAACAGGTAAGAAGAGTAGGCATCATTGAAGCAAAGGGAAAAAGAGTTTTCTCTCTGAGACAGAAAGTCAAAGAGCAATGTACAAATCAAACATAACAAAAGATGTAAGTCCAGAGCACAAAAGGAGAAAAAGATTATGAGGTAAGCATTACAGTACAGGAGAAAGACCACAAAATCTTGATCCTTTCTCCAAAAATTTATATTGCTTCATCCAAATAAGACTAAGAAATCTGGAAAGTTTGGGTTTGTTTTAATTTTTTTTAACATTGGAGATGAAGCCCTGGGCCTTGCATGTGCTAAGCATGCTCTCTACCACTACCCTATGTATTCCCCCTTTCTAGAGAAAATTATTTCAAATCTGACAGTTAGAAATCCTACATACCAAATCCTAAATCCTACATACCAAGAGATTCTTGCACCTGGCATTGATACTTTCCTAATGTGCTATATTCAACATAAACAATTGTCCTTAATGGAATCTTTAAAAGAAATTAAATTGGGGCTGGGGGTATAGCTCAGTGGAATAAGTGCATGCTTGGCAAGCGCAAGGTCCTGGTACTGGTTCGACCCCAGGTACCGCCAAAAATTAAAAAAAAAAAAAAAAAAAAGAAATTAAATCAGAATTAACCTTAGACTTGATAATGCACATAATATATATAAGAAAACGCTCAACTTGCAGTCTACTTTCCCATCTAACTTTAATAGGAAGCTAAATAGTTGAAATTCTTCCAATTGTTCTTTTTTAATAATAGGGTTATTTATGTTTCTCCTCAGAGACAACACAGCAGAGAAACAAAGACTTCTTTGTGCCTCGTTAGAAAAACTATTTACTTACAGAGACATACCATCAGTATACACAGGAATTCAACAATTAAATTTATTGAAAAATCTTCAAAACAAGTAAGATTTATGTTATGTAACCAAAAACTTTCAAGAGCATAAACTAATCACTCCTCAAAATAAATACTGAAAAAGCTATGTTTAATTGCTTGTGTTAATTGTTTACACAAATTCAATTTACTAAATATCCCAAAATGAAAGGAAAAAAGCTTAGATTTTATCAAGTCTCTTGACTCAATTTTTTTAAATCCAAAGCTAAAAATGATCATTAATATATTTTAACAGGGGCATTTAAGACACTGGTTAAAAGAAGTAATGTAGAAAGTCAAATATGACTATATACTTTCACAGGGTAAACTAGCTTTACTGGTTCACGTCTTTAAAAACAATGCTGTCTGCTTTCTACCTCATGTCAGCAGCCTAATCTCTATGTGTACAGAATATATGAGTAAAGAAAGGCCATTAGTTCACACTGTCCAAACCAACCAACCAATCGTTACATAAAATTTTCCATAGTGAGCTCAATTTTATAATTCTGCACATTTTTATCAGAATTCACTCAGAATTTTTACTTTATTCTTATGCAACTAAAGAGCAAAATAAACTACAGTGCCTTGAGAATTAATGTTAATTAAAAATTCTACCAATGCCAGGCATAGTGGCACATACCTGTAATCCTAGCACCCAGGAGGCTAAGGCAGCAAGGAGGTTCATTTGTGAGTTTGAGACCAGCCTGGGCTACAAAGTAAACTCAAGGCCAGCATGAGCTGCATAGCGAGATCCTGTCTCAAACAGACCAAAAAAAAATTTCTATCAATAATAAAAACAAGTTTTTAAAATTACTTTGTGAAATTTGGAAAAGATTTTACCTGTGGCCCAACCTGTTTACATATTTTTCTTTTTGATATCTAAGCAAAGAAAATATTTGGGTTTAAAAGACTACATAACCTCAAGAGTAGTTTTACAAACTGTCCAAAATAAGAAGGGGGCAGAGTACAAAGTGAAGACATACAAAAAAGATTCATTTTTTCTAAATATTAGAAAAGGCTACAAGAAATAATAGGGAAAAGAAAACATTAGAAACAATGTATTTCTCAGTATATTTAGTGCTAGTCCATCTTAACAGTTTGAGAGATATAACTGGCCCTTAAAAGGCCCTAAACAAATATACCACGGACACTCAGTTATACATGTTAGTATTTGGAGCTCTGCAGTCAGCTACGGGCTGTCTAAAGTCTCTGACAAACTTATTCCAGTCAACAGTGGCCAGGGGAAACAAAATGAAGGAAACAGAAAATACTACCCATAAAATACTATTTTCCTAAGGATGCATTTTATAAGGGCATCAAAAAAAATTTGATCCTTTCCCAATCAACTGGAAATGTAATGAGGCAGAGAAGAAAGACGTTAGGCACCACTGAGATGAAAGAAAGAGGCATAAGATGTGCTAAGAAGCTGTGTCAGGCCAAGGAAAAAAAAGAAAGAATGAAAAAGGCAGACCTGAAAGATCACTTCGCTAGGATAACCACACACATATCACAACCCCATGAGCAACTGCGTCTCTTCACAAGAATCTTCCCTCTGTTGCAGACATTCAAAACAGCCTACACCAGTTCTTCAAACTAGCTCAATTCAGCGCTCCCTGGAGAGTTTAAATAAGTAGATTTGGGGTCAAGCCAGAGAACTTCCATGTCTCACAAGACCCTAGTTGACTATGTGGCTAGATCTAGAGTACAATTCCACAAGCAACGCGGTGACGCATGCCTATAGTCCCAGCACTCCGGGAGATTGGGGCAAGAGGAGCCCAACTGTGAGCCCAGTAATTTGACAATACTGCCCCCAAAACACTGCTTTGTATTTACCCTATATTAAAACTAATCCAATAAATGAACAGGTATTAATGGTGCTTGCTTCAGTAGTGTATACAGTAAAAAAATGTATTAAAAGGTCTATCTTCTCCAAAAGAGGGACTCTTAAATCTGCCATTGTATAGATTAAAACACACTGCCTGATTTATCACAATAACCAAAAATTATTTACTGAATAAAGAACAACTATGAAGGTTATATACAGAGAACAGACGTAAAGGGAAGGATTAGAAAAAAGTACAATTCAAATATATAAATATTTATAGTCATAAATGCTCAAATCCTATGAGAATAGCAATAAATGGTACATTCCACATGGAAATTACAAATCTGAGAAATCTGATAAGGCGGAAAAAAATAAAACATTACAATTAGAAAATGAAGCTTTTTATATCATTAAAAAGAAAGTGTGAATTAAATTCAAGTGAAGAAGAGCGCTGTTATGGTGTACTACTGTGTTTAGCTATGACACGAATCAGCATTGCTAACATTCATTCTCCATGAGTCAGACACAACATTAAGCAGTTACATTTTAACAACACCTCCGAGATAGCTATTCTCTACATTTCACAGATAAGTAAACTAGGCCTTAAGTGATCAAATCATTTACCTAGCCAGAAAGACCAAAACTTGAGTATCAGCTTTTCTAGCTCCTGCTCTAATAGAATGGCCTTGAGCAAATCACTTACCCCTTTCTCTTCCTGCCCAATGGTTACTCCTTCCATTAAATTACTTTGTGCTGTCATGGTTTTATTTGTGTTTAGTTTAACCTATTATTTAAGAAGTGCCTGGTATGCTAAATGACATGGTGGTAAACGTATTAGGATATAAACTCAATGAACACAGTATGGATATGAATCCCAGATACAACGTGTTCAGTTATGAAACAGGAATAGTAACGATGATACTAACCACACAAGGCTTAGAGAACACCCTATAAACCTAGTTTCTGTTGCTACTGTCATCATCATTCTTAATCGTAACACACATCAAAGTTAGCCCTATATTATTACAAGGGAAGAAACTGAAGCTAGAGGAGATTAAGACTGGGATGTAAAATTAACTACATTACTGAAGTACTATATTTGGCAAATTTGGTTATTTAACTACACTCAAAATGCTGTTAATTAATTTTTCTTTTTAAAACTTGCAGTATAGAAAACCACCCTAAAGTATTGGGTGTTCTCATATATTGGATGAATACTTTGTGTAATGAGGCTGGGATTTGAGCTTTACAGAAAGTCTGTAACAGAATAAATCCCCAAATAATAATAGAGCCACCATAAAAGAGGGGGGATAAAACAGGGGTCAGTATTATATTCTAAGTATGTCTAGAACTCATGAAGTAGACTCATAAGGCATACTTGATCTAGTAATAAATTTTCACTTTCTCAGAACCCATACTTCTCATTTTAAGGGACATATATACACTTTCTGGAAATACACCAAGATACCCTAGTTTACAGAGGCACAACATCTATATGACATTCCTAGAGCACTAAAGGTATTCAAAAATTAGGGACAGGCAGGAAAAAAAAAAAAGACTTCAGTGACGGTCCAGCCATGAGAGCACAACTTGAGCCCCTCAGCATGCAGAACTCTACCCTCTCCCACCTAGACATGAGCAGTGGCAGCTTGAGAAGTACTGGTTGATAGAACAAACCTGTACACGACATAACTAGGAGAGAACTATTCGTATCTACTACTTAAAAGCCATAAAAGCTGCTTAAAATTTTGCAGTGCACAGGACAGACCCCTGCAAAAAAAGAATTATCCGCCCACAAGTATCAATAGTGCCACTGTTGAGAAACCCTACAAAAAACCCAGCAGTGCCTACTTTCAGCTGCTTTCAATAACTTAAAAGCTTAATAATACATGTCCTTACCTAAGGTCATAACATACAAGCTAAGTATGATTTACAGTTTTCTTCATTTTTCAGTTAATTATGTATGGGCGTGGCGCTGCTTCCTATTTCAAGCTCGCAGAAGCTGACTGGCGCTGACTGGCGCTGACCGGCAACTGCCTGTTGTTGCACTAAAGGAGAAATTATTACTAACGAAGATAATGGGGCTAAAAGCCGGGGAGTAGCTCAGTGGCAGAGGGCAGGGTTAGCATGTGTGGAGTTCTGGCTTTGACTTGTAACATAAGAACAAGAGACGCTACGGTATGTAATTTTAGTTCTAGTAGCTATACTGAAAAAGTTAAAAGAGGGACCACAGTTATAGCTCAGCAGTACAGCACCTGCCTGGCAAGCACAATGCTGTGAATTCAATTCCTGATACCCAAAAAAAGAGTACAAAGAAATGAGTAAAATTACTTTAATGACGTACTTGATTTAACTTAATATACAAAACATCATTTTAACATGTATCTTAATGAAACATTAATGAGGTGTTTAACACTTTAATGTTTTAATGAATTAATATTATTCTTATCTTTATACTTAACAGTGTATTTCAAGACTCAATCACATTTCAGGTGCTTAAGACACATGTGGTTAATGGCTAAAGACCAGACAAGGAAGGCTACAAATTCCTGACATTCATGCCTATCTAATCTGCTACAGAGATTGAAAGAGGTATTTATTCACCTACCCTTTATTGTTTATCTCAACAAAACTGGAATTGAATGCAAAAATATATAATTCAAAATAATACATACAAAAAGCATTAGTAAAATCAAAACAAATTCAGCGGTGGCACATCTTCGGTTCCAATACCCAAAAAAGATCATCCAGTGAAAGTGGAAACTCATTAATGAAGTACCTACGAACTAAAATTCATCTATGAAAAATACAAATACTTGTATTAGCCAGTGAGTCCCAAAATGGCCCAATTCAAATCCAGGTGAGCTCTACTAGAAACACTTTCTGCTAGTAATGTGTTTTGATGGTAAATCAGGTGACTTTCCTATTGCCCGCGACCCGAGATCCACACCCCCACCTCCTCTGGCCTGCTTTAGAAGGAACAATGTACTGTACTGAAACCCCTGCCTTCTGCCCACAAGACAGGCACACATAACTTGCTTTCAAACTTCACTTTGCTTTCCTCAGAAACGTCTCCAATCCTCTAGTATATTTGTGTGTGTTCTGAACCTTCATAGAGAGTCAAATACAGGATTTTCCAAATTAATCTAGCTGAACTTTCTCCTTACCCAGGCCAAAACCTCACCCCGCCTACAGCCTCCAAGTTAATGTGCTCAGTCCTTAGCCTCATTCTTTTTTGTAAATTAAGCTACCTCCCTAGGTGATCTGTCTATTCTCACATGATTTAAAAAATGTACTTAGTTCTCAAAGTATGATTCACAGAAAAACATCAGCATCACCTGAAAATATTTTAGAAATGCAAATTTCAGACACCAACCCAGATTTACTGAATCAAAAAACTGGGTGGACCACACCAATCAATGTTATAATACCCCTCTAACTCATGCCGATTTGCACTGCTTATCACTGCCAGATGTACTCTAAATTATTGTCTCTAAGCCAGACCTCTTCCCTGTAATCAAGATTTGACATGTAGAGTGGGAAGAAAAAAAAAATTATTACAATTTTTGAAAAGCTAGAATCAGCCAGACATGGTGGTGCATGCCTATAATCTCAACACTCTGGGAGGTTGAGGCAGAATGATATAACCACTGTCAAGCCCAGCGCAGGTAACTTAGTGGCTTAACAAGACCCTGTTCCAAAATAAAAAATAAAAAAGAACTAAGGCTATAGCTCAATGTAAAGGACCTAGGTTCAATGTCAAGACCACAACTTAAAATTTTTAGAAAAGAGATGGAATCATATGGACTTCAAAATTAATATAAAGTTCATTATTTACAGCTAAGAGAAAAGCTGCCCCTTAAAGATCTTACATTTCAAATTCTTACTCATAGTATCTTACTTACAAAAAAACACTTCAAACCCATGATGGTGCTCATTAGCCTTGAAAGAAGAGTCTCTGAGCTTATCTACACATACTTATCAGTGAAAGTACAAAATATTTTTGAAAGAATACTTAAGAAATTGATTAATAGTTGTCTATATTTGAAATTTTATCTCAGCTATGTAACTCAATAAATTAATGTATTACATTTAAATTGAGCTACAAAAAGAGTTTTCCTATTTAAAAAATGAAGTCAAGAAGTTTATCCCCCCACAAAAAAAAAAGTTTATCCCAGCACTCAGGGTCTGCTACACGTGAGTTCAAGGCCAGCCTAGACTACATAGTAAGACCCCATCTCAAGACAAAACGAAACAATTTGCAATACATTACATTTGAAGTCCTAACAAAACCAGATCTGTTAGCTGTCAAGTTTACTTTAAAGACATTGTCATTTCACCTTGTCCTTAATCTACACACTAGCACAAAGCCCCTTTCCCCCTGCCATGTTCTCCACATCCTCATTAACACCGGTATCATCAGTACATGTGTTGCAACCAACAAGAGCCTTTTCCTGAGCAAGGTTCAAAGACCTCGCCTTACAGAGGTCAAAGGATTCTCGTACAGAAGGCCCCAAGCTGGTTAATCATATTCAGAAAGTGAACTAAAATTAACAGATCTTAAAACCAATGATATTAAGTTAAAGAAGTCAGAGACAGAACGTAAGTTACAGAAGATCTCTTACATGAGAAAGCCCAAATATAAATAAGTTAGAAAGTAAAATAAAGGAGAGATGGCCGCAAACAAGGAGGCAAACTTACCGCAGATGAGTAAGGGCGTGAGGAAGGAGAGCAAAAGAGGGGACAAGAAACTCAAACACGATCAAGATAGGATTTACACATGTACCACCAAAATGAGTGCAAACATATATCACAAACATAAACTAGTAACACATATCTTTTTCCAGTGAAAGTTTAAAAACACAATTCATTAGTAAGATAAAACTTTACATTTGATAAAACAGTTCTCACAAAGAGTATCTTATTTGATATTGACAACAACCCTGAGAAGAGGCTGTGATGAAGTCTAAAAAAAAAAACTAGGTGTAGACACTGTTCAAAGCCATACAGCTATCTGCCAAGTGCAAAACAGTTTAGTTGTCACCCTGTGACTCTAAACCTACATATCCTGCAATCATTAATCTCTTTCTTCCATGAACATTTTAGCTCTGTACACTTCACTGATGGACGGTAGCTCCAAACTGAACTAAAATTCAATTCCCTTGCTTTCTTCTATCATTTCTGAGGTAAAAGAATCATTCACACATAAAAGTAGAATCCAAGTTTGTTATGGATCCCAGAATAGAACATCCACTAAGGCTTCAACCAAACCACATAAAGTCCATTTACACATCTGCAAACTTCAAGAAACAAAATGGTACCCATTCCTAGAGGACAGAGAAGATAAATACAGAAATAGTTCTAAAACATGTGAATCAAACCATACATGTAGTTTCACATACTTAGGAGGCTGAAGAACATCAATAATTTAAGTCCACCCTGGGCAACACAGCAAGACCCCACCCTCAAACATCATTTTTGACTTATTAACTAACATGTGTAAATCACACTTAAAACAGTAGGAGAGAGGGGAAAAGGGAAGGACACAAGCTCCAAAGATCTCATTTGAAAACACTTATTAAACACAGACCAAGTGATTGGCATTCCAGGGCCACTCCAAGGAAACAAGATTTGTATTTTTAAATATCTACAAACTCATAAACTGAAGTTAATGGACTCTGGAGAGAAATAAATGTAAATTTCAATCTCTGCACCATCAGTAACTGCCTGTACAAAACTAGGTAAAACGAGAGCTTTCTCAGTAGCAGTAATATGGAGATTCAGCCACCTATTTTTAGACTTAAGATTAAATAAAAGCATTTATCCAAATATCTGTCACAAGTGAACTCTCAAAGAGTAGCTAACTGTATTCATAATAACAGTATGAAGTCATAAAATGATTTTTGATATTATCTTATGATGAATCACCAGCATTTTTAAAGTGACATTACCTAGATGCTTCCACAACTTTAACAATTCTAGGAGAAAGGACTTTTAAAACATAAGTCAAGAAAAAACAAACAGGGAAAGTACTTTTTTTGGACAAAACCCCAAATGAACGGGAAACAAAAGCAAAAGTAAACAAATGAAATAGTACTGATCCAAAAAGCTTCTGCACAGCAAAGCAACAACCAAGAGAGGGAACTGACAACTTACAGCATGGGAGAAAATATTCACAAACTATACATCTGATCAAGTGTTAATATCCAGAATACTAAGAAACTCAATAGCAAAATCCAGAAATAACCTGATTTTAAAATGGGGTAGCATTTAACAGGTATTTCTCAAAAGATATACAAACAAGACAGTAGTGAAAAAAACACTCTACATCACTAGTCATCAAGGAAATGCCAATCAAAACTATACTGACGGGCCTGGGATATAGCTCAGTGGCACAAGGCCCTGCCTTGCAAGCACAAGGTTCTGAGTTTGATCCCCAGTACAAAAAAAGAAAAAAAAACCTATACTGAGGTATCACACTCACTCAAGAGTAAGTAATTACTATCATGGGGTGTGGTGACACATGCCTATAGTCCCAGCGCTTGGGAAGCTGAGGCAAAAGGACTGCTGTGAGTCTGAGGCCAGTCTGGGCGTCAGAGTGAGTTCAAGGCCACTTCGTACTACAAAGTGAGATCCTGTCTCAAAAAAAAAAAAAAAAAAAAAAAAAATAAGCCTATAGGAGTATTCCTTCATAAAGAAGCAGTTTATAGCGATTTCAGTCCATAATCAGCTGCCTGCAATCAGAGTGGCAGGGCAGACAGGCACCGCCGAGGAGAAACGGTGCCCAGTACACGGTGGGCAGAGGCAGCAACGCAAGCAAGAAAGGGGCCAGACAAACCTCTGTCTGTCTCTTATATTGTATCCAGGTGAAAGGGTGAGGGAGGCGCCAAACCAGCCAGTGGAACTGCTTTAGTTATCAGCCCCCTTAATCTTAGCGCCTACTCTACAGCCTTGCACCGTGAATCCACCACACATTCCAGATCCATCCACCTCTGAAAAAGCCCCACCTCTGACTGCACAAACCTTTGGGGGTACATCTGAAAGTGCTGTACAAAGCAAATCTCCTTAAAACACAGTAGTCATCCAAGAACTACTCCAATCATTGGCGGAACTCTAGCCTTTGCTGTTGTTAAGAAGCTGGAGATAAGGAAAGAGGATGAGCTGGGCAGGGTAGCACACACCTATGATCCTAGCACTGGGGTTGGGATGTGTGGAGGCGTTGCCCTGAGGCAGGAGGTTCGAGACCAGCCTGGGGTACAAAGTAAGCTCAAGGCCAGCCTGACCTGCACATAAGACCAAAAAAAAAAAAAAAAAAAAAAACCAAGAAAAAGAAAGCGAGGATCAAAGTGATTGTCTTCTTTCACTTCACCTCTGCAAAACTTCCCCTTGAGTAAAAATAAATACATACATACATACATACATAACAGAAATTAAACACTCTAAAGTTTCCTTACTATCTTCTCTACAGTTTTCTCTAATGTTTGTCTTTACAATACTGTGATTTTAGACTATAACCTAACAAAAAATTCATATTAAGAAATTTATGCACTAAACATGTACTTACTAGACTATGCCCTTAAAATGGCATTTTAAACCTATGCCATTATCTTCTTTGGGGTCATAAATTGTATTTTAGAAAGTCAACATACTTAAATGTAACATTAAAAATAGAGCCTGAAATGTGATAACATATTCCACAAAGATCAGACTAGGCAGTTTTTCACAGTTCTTGCAATATATACTTTAAGGGAAGAAAATGGGAACAGAAAACAGTGATGACTGTGTAAACACGGAAAATATACATTTATCCATATAAACCAAAATATGGTTAAACTTTGTAGTGAACATTCAGTCACTACACTCATCATTTACAATGGGTAACAATTTTTTAAATCTCCATTTGGAAGCATTTCACTAAATCTTTCCAAAAGTTAATAGTACTATGGAAGATGGAAAAAATATTAAAATAATAAATGAGAAGAGTTAATTTCTTAATCTGAGATAATAGATTAACATATTATTCTATGGAATAATACTACATGAAGACTCTCAAAAATGACTCCTCAGAGAAACTTTAAAAATCTCAATTATTTCATCTTCTTATTTTCTTATAGCCTACAAATACACCATATAACCAAAATAGATCTTCAAACCTTAACCATGTTACTAAGTTCTTATCTCTAAAACAATTTCCATCGGGCCCAAAAACAACAAAAGATTAAATCTAACTGGAAAAGATTTCTTCTGATGACAGATTATTCTTTTCGGTTCAGCTTCCTTCCATCCTCCGACTTACTTCCTTCCCTCTCCTAACCCACATTAAATAACTATTAAAACTGCCAAGTATTTTAAGATCTATAGACAGTTGGCTCAATAAACTCATCTCAACATATTTGTATAGTGTCCCAGAAATTCCAAAAGTCAATTAAAAATTGTGAACTACAGGAAAGCTGATTTCACATTTCATCTCAAGTACCCACAAGTAAGGAATTAGGATGACCTTCCCCTTTCATCTGTGTTTAAGAACAAAACCTGAAACTTTATTATGCTTCATTAATCTACTGCACACACTACTGTCACACTTCGCCTCTCTCCAGACTTCATACCATCTCAAGTTTTAATCCCTGAGTTTTATCATTTTTGACAGCATACAACTCCCTATCTTGCTTCAAGAGTATTCAAATTCCCAATTTCAAGAGTATTCAAATTCTCAACTCAAATTCTGAACACATATTGGACATTCAGTTTTCAAAAATCGAACTGCAGTACAACTCCAAATACTGTAAACAGCCTACATTTTTTCCTCCTTTGGAATCCATAGTAACAAACAGGTGTTTAAACAATTTACAGATATTATCTCATTAATCTTTACAACATTTCTCTAAGGAAGCAAACAGGTGACAGCATCTGATAACTTGGAAGATGCTAATTCTTTTTGGAACTTCTCAAGCAAGTATCTTATGGAGATTATAATGTTACTTGATACTACTAAAATAAGCAACCTACAAAATATGAATTATTATTCATTCTTAATAATAATTATTAAGAATTATTATTCATTCTTAATAATAATTATTAAGAATTATTATCCATTCTTAATAATTATTAAGAATTATTATTCTTAATAATTTAAGAAGGCAACTCTAATGTGTAATAGTGACTTCCTTTCATCTGTAGAACTAAACAGAACTGGCTTCAATTAGCAGAAACAGGGCTTAATCTCGATTGCTTTCTCACATGGTAAAAGGAAAGGAAGTTTCTGTATCGCTAAAGGAAAAGAATCAAGTATTTACTCTGCCTTATCTGTACAAATTGTATATCAGAATAACTAAACTGTTGATAAAAAGAAATTTCTAAATTTCAAATGAAAAACAGAATTGATGCCACTAACAAAAATGGTCCTAAATTAGTAGCTCCAAAAGCACAGTCCAGGTACCCAGTGTAGGTTCTTAAGTCCCTTTCACAGGGTCTACAATGTAAGTCTCACAATAATACTAAAATTTTATCTGGCTTTTAAACACACTCTCATTCTCAATAGATTATTGTTATCTTAAATATATAAATAAGTACTCCTACAATTTATATGTTGAATTTCCAACGTGGCAAACACTACTAGATATAATGATATTTAAACATAAAACCTCTTAGAGTGCTTAATAATTTTTTAAGAGTAGAAAGGGATACTAAGAAAAAAGCTCTGATGACAGGTGATGTAGACAATTCATCAGTGACTGTCAACATCAGAGAAAGAAAATCAACTTTTACATTCTTTAGGATTCAAATACAAAACACCACCTATAAAATATTCTTGCTTTTAAAAACTCATGAATCTAATAAAATGTCTAGTTTAAATCTAACCTACCCATTTATAGGAAATAAAGAATTCAGAGGATTACATTAAACACCACCATAGGGATACAATCAGCAAAATCCAGATGATGGAAAACTACAGGACAAATGAGTGGCTTTATTCAGCAAATGAACTATAAGATTGGGGGAGGGATGTAAAAATACGAAAAGGAAGTAGACACAGCAACTATTTGCACTTAAAGGCCTTTTTTGAACAAAGTATTAAAAAACAGACCACTGTAGAAATCTAAATCTGATTGGATATTTGATATTAAGAAATTACTGTATTTACATTTAATAGTAATATGGCTATCTTTATTTTTAAAAAGGCCTTATCTTTCATAAATTCATACTATTTACAATTAATGATATATCTAGGTTGCCTCAAAATAATGGAGATTGGAGGAAATGAATTAAATAAGACTGGCCATAAATTGGTAATTGTTGAAGCTGGGTGATGCATTCATATATAAAGTTCATTATACTATACCTTGTTTTCCTTTGCTTGATTTTGTCTACACTAAGTTTGGCTTTTTTTAATGTTTCAAACTAGAAAAAATTTAGTGAATCATTTACTTATAAACCCAAAGGTATTAAAGGCAGTTCTTCCCCTACGTTGTCTGATGTAGTGGTGTTTCCTCTTTATAAAGGCACTCCTGATAGTAGTTTATGTTTTCCCTTCTAGCCTCTTCTAAAAAAACTAGTAAGGAAGGTCACAGATAGGACAAATAAAAGGTATAAGAACAGCAAATTCTTCATTTCAAAACTGTTTAAAAATCTCAGTTTCAGTCTGAAAAATCCTATTCACCAAAACAAATGAGATTTCCTGAAACAGATGTTGCAAAGAATATAATTTGTATACATCAAAGTAATGGCAATTCTGCAACTGAATCTTCCTTAGGCCTACACAAATTAATTGCAGATATTTTCAAGTATTAAATACTAAAATTGTAGTCCACAATTTTTAAAGGAGTTATCCTTATTTACCTTTGTCCCTTCTTCTCTGGCCTTTTCCTCTGTACTGCTGCTTCCTAGTCACCACGAACTAAGCAGCTGTCTGCCTGGAACTCTTCTGCCATGGACCCCACTGAGTATGTACCAAATCCACTGAGTGAGCCAAATTAAACTTATCCTCCTTTAAACTGTGGGTATGTGGGTTATACATTGTTTCTCAGTAACAGGAAAGCTGACAAATACAGAAAATACATTCCAGAGGGATTATCTGCCGCTGATCACGTGGTTTGGAAGCTTTAGAACTGGTTTGTACAAAGTTTGTAAATGTTAGGAAATGTTAGAAGACTAAAGAAGACTAGAGAAGCCTTAGAATGTCCTAGGCAGAGCATCATGGGTAACTCTGGCCCAGCCTCAGCAGACCAGAACGCTAATAAAAATGTGGACAGTAAGGGTCAGGTTCAGGGATTTCAGATGGGACCAAGGACTCCATTGGCAGTTGGACTAAAGGTCATGTGTGTTACATTCTGGCAGAAAATTTGTCTGGGCCCATGTGCTAAGACTTTGCAGGAGACTGAGATTAAGGGCAATGGAATAAGTGATCCTGTGGCTAAAGCTTCAAAGCAACTCAAAATTCACACTATGACACAGGTATTACTACCTGTTTTCAGCCAGATTTATAGTGAGAATTGGGAACAAAAATGTGAAAAAAACTATGGTGCAAAAGGGATCACATTAAAAGTTAGGGCTAAAGAGGAGATGTGGTTGCTGAAGAGATTAATGCAATTAAAGGAAATCTAGCACTTTGTACAAGAACGAAGAGATGCCTTGACGGCATGTCAGGAATCAGCAATACCCATCTAGGGCTCCCTTGAGCATTACAGTGCAAAACTGTAAGCCTCTTATTTGAGCAGAGACAACTGCTCAAGAAGGGCTTCCTAAAAAACTGGTTTCCACGGCTTTGTTTTGCTATGCTCAACCATGTAGCTGCTCAAAGGCCATTGCATTCATACCCATGGGGGCCTGACTACTGATTCCCCTGACAGCAGATCCTGACACTGTCTGCATGATGCTGGTTTTATCACCATGTAGAATGCAAGAGTTGTGGTATCAGGGAGACTTCCACCCCTATTTCAAAGAAAGGTCTAGAAGGTCAAGTATGGAGGTTCTCAGGGGGCAGTGAATGAAGCTATGGGAATAAAACCAAAAGTGCAGTGGAAATCCTAAGTTGAAGATGCTAGAAATGTGGAATGTCTGCCTAGGAAAGCTGCAGGCAATGAGTAAAACCAGCTCAAAAGACAGGCCATATAGTCTTCAGTCAGCAAGGCCACGTGAGTAGGACTGACCTGTGGAACTCACACATGCCCCACACGCCAATACGAAGACACAGACTGGAAGTTTGGGTGTCACTCTTGCTCTGGGTCCAGTTCTTTTCTATCCCACTGCTCTGCCCTTTGGGAATTACAATGGTCACCCTTATACCAATTTACCTTAGGAGTAAGTAAAATTGTTTACTTTTACAGAAGTTCACAGCTTATCTCAGAAGTGACTTGGACTTTTGAAAAATGCTGCACCTGTTTATAAACTTTGGGCAAGAACTGTTGCATTTCCAGTTGTGTTATGTTGTCTTATGTTATGTGGATAGTTATGTTAGACAGAATTATGAACTTGCTATTGTCTTATTTTGTCTTATTTGGAGACTAAGTATGGTTTAAGGAGATTTGTTTGGGTGTCAAGTCAACAACAAATGGGATGTGGGTGGCAATTATGGCGGACTATCAACTCGACTGACTTGCTTTGACATTCCTCAGGGTATTTCTGGAGTGCACTCCTGGGTGAATCTAGGTGCATCATAAACACATGGCCTTGGGGTCTATTTTTGGTCGCTTACCACTTTTTTTGTCACTGGACCCTTTACTGGCTACAATAAAGTAAGCTTGCTACGGCATGCCCTTCCACCATGTTTTTTAAGATTTATATCTAGTTTTTTCCTCAGCTGTCGCCAAGGTGCTCGGTTCTTCCGAGGGAGCTAAGGCCGCGTTGGGGTGAGGCCTTCACTTCATCCGGCGACTAGCACCGCGCCCTCATTCTGCAGGACGACGAGGTGACCGTCACGGAGGATAAGATCAATGCCCTCATTAAAGCGGCTGGTGTCAATGTGGAACCTTTTTGGCCTGGTTTGTTTGCGAAGGCCCTGGCCAACGTCAGCATTGGGAGCCTCATCTGCAGTGTAGGGGCTGGTGGCCCTGCCCCTGCTGCTGGTGCTGGTGCTGCACCTGCAGGAGGCCCTGCACCCCCCACCGCTGCTGCCCCAGCTGAGGAGAAGAAGGTGGAAGCAAAGAAAGAAGAATCTGACGAGTCTGACGACGATATGGGCTTTGGTCTTTTTGACTAAACCTCATTTTGTAACATGTTCAATAAAAACTGAACAGCAGGAGTTGGTCTTGCTGCATTTGAAAAAAAAAAAAAAAGATTTATATCTAGATGTCCCCCAAACATTTCATGTGCTCACAGGTAAGGCTTTGGGAAGGTAACTGGATTATGAGCTAATTTGCTATAAGGGACAGACAGGTAACTGGGGATATGAGCTGGAAGGGTTTATCTCCCTGCCAGCCTCCTCCTTCAATGTCTTTCTGCTTCCCAGGTGTTAAAACCTAGTTCCTTTTCCTCTGCCATGCCCCTCTGCCATGCCATTCTGCCTTGGAGCCAACCAGCTACAGACTGAAACCTCTACAAACTGTAAGCAAAATAAACCTTTCCTTGTTTAAGCTGTGTCTGTCAGGTTTTGTGTCTCACTGATGAGAAAAATAACTAACACAGTAATATTCCTACTTTGGAGCTTACTGACCATGTACTGAATCCTCTGACACCAAAAGTTAATTAAATCTTTCCTCCTTTAAATTATAGGTGTCATGTAGTGTATCCCAACAATGAGAAAAGAGACATACACATCTAAGGATAATCATGCACACAGCTTTAAAACAAAAAGGTTTTAATCAATGTGTTTAAAATGTAGTCCTTATGTTGTATGTATTTAAGGTAGGAGTACCACCTCTGAATGCAAATATTCTGCCATCTAGAAATGAAGTCAAGCAGAAGAAAGAATAAATACCTACAAAAGGTTCCTGCTTTGAGGTCTTTGCAATTTCTGTACCCTCTAACTAGAACACTTTTCCTTTGGTCATTCCCCTATTTTCAAACAAGTAGCTCTTTTCCAAAATTCAGACCTCAACTCAAACCCTTGCTTCACAAAAGTCATCCCTGACAACCCTAAAACACTACTACCACTCTACAGCCCCTACTTTCTAGGCTATTTCCTTGGTTCATTCTCCCCATTGGACTTTATTGCTAGGCTCACCATCTATTTTGGAATGCATACAAACATACCTTTGCACCAGAATCTCTTTTAACTTTCATGTATCTACCCTCACCAAATTCAGGTCTTTCATAATCATATAATTGTAGATTATGTTCATATGGATTAACAATGATAAATTGTACTTTCAGTTCTCCTGGGTTTTATAAATCACCCACTGCTTTTTAAGGTAAGTAAGGCCTTTGACTTATTTTTTTTCTCATGTACAGCTTTTACTGCAGGGAAGCTAACTCTAATTAAAAACATGAAAGCAAGTTCAATATAAGAATGTTACTTTTTCTCATGGTAGTTCTAAAATGTGACACTGAGACCACTGTGAAGTTGGAAGAACAGAAAGAAAAGATCAAGAGTAGAGGCAAGGGCAAAGTTAACAATTAATTCTTCAAACGTGAAATTCAGTAAGGCTTACCCTCTCTGTCTTGCTTTCCTCCTACATGAAATAGAAATAATAGCATTGACATTCCTAGAACTGTTTTAAAGATTAAGTGAGTTAATATATATTACAGAATTAAAATAGTGGTTCACTAAGCAAAGTTATCTATTATTAACATGACATGATTACTCTACAATACAAATACCTTTTTCCATCTATATTCAAGATTATAAAATAATATCAAAGTCTACTTACCGTATAAGTGACTTCTGGTTTAACTGTAGTCTTTTTTAAAGTATCAGATAGAGACAGGAGATTCTGACTCAGAAGGCCCACGAACTGCTAACACTGGGGTTCGCATTCAGGCCCTCCCTGCACTGGCCCTCCACTGCCTGAAGTACTAGAGTAGGCAGTCCACAAACTGCTGGCCCCACAGTTCCTGTCTGGGCTTTACATACACCGAGACCTCCTGGAGGTCACAGAAACAGGCAGTCTGTGATCACAGCCAGTGGAGCCCACATCTGGCTCCTGTTCTCACACTGAACTGCCTGGAGACATGGAATCAGGTGGTCCATGCACTGTTGACCCTATGATTTATGTCTGGGCTATGCCTGCACCCTGAACTATCTGGGGGACACAGGGCCACTGGTCCATGATTGTGCCACAAGTGCAGCCTGCTTCTGGGTCATTTTTATGCCCTGAGCTGCGAGGGGAAAGTGGATCAAACAGTCTGCCATCAGCTGACATCACAGTTCACTTCTGAGACCTGGGAGAACTAGGTACACTTCACCATTTGCCAGAAACCCCCGAACTAAGCAGCACATCTCAGTGGACACAGAGGGGCAGGCCTGACCACTAGGAAAATGAGGGATGCTAGCAACCTTTGCAGAACTGCCACAGAAGAGGGAGACTGAGCATTCTGCCTCCGGCATCAAACATGACAAGACTAAGAAAACGCAACCTCAGAACTCCACCCCCCTCAGAACAAGTCCAGGAGACATCAACACAGAAGAACTTGGTACACACACACCTGAAATGGCTGAAATGATTGCAATAGAAGTAAAGAAACAACTCCATCAAGGCACAGAAGACAGCAGATCAGAAATAATCTCTCAGGCAAAAAATGAAATTACATAATAATGAAAGAATTGCTCAGCACATCTAAAGAAAAAATATATAAAAAAATAGATGAGCATAGGCAACTCATGGAAATATTAAATGAACAATATAGGAAGGAATTAAAACACATGAAAGAGATTCAAAGAGACATCCAGGAAATCAAATCTTCCACTGAAAGCTGGCAAAATCACCTCAATGAAGCCAAAGATAGAACCTCAGATCTTGAAGACAGCGTGGCAGCTAGCAATCATAAAAGGAAGGATCTCTTCAAATCACCAACGAAACCAGGAAAAATCAATTCAACAGGTCCAAGATGAGGCAAGGAGAAATGATATAAGACTAGTAGGAGTAAATGAAAGAGCAGGAAGCAACACAAATGACATAAAAAGAATATATATAGAAATAATAGAAGAAAGTTTCCCAAGAATGGAATCAGAAACTGAGATACATTAAATAAGACATACAAAACTTAAAAGTAGTCAAAACCAAAATAAAACTACACTCAGACATATAATAATCAAGATCCCACATATTCAGCAAAAAAACAGAATATTAAAAGCTGCTAGAGAAAAGAAACAGATCACCTACAAAGGAAAGCCCATCACAATCACGGCAGACTTCTCAATACAAACCATCCAATCGAGAAGAGCTTGGAGCAAAGTATTACAGGTCCTGAGACAAAAGAGCTCCCAAACAAGATTGATGTATCCTGCCAAACTATCCTTCAAATTTAATGGAGAAATAAAATATTTCCATGATAGGGCTGGGGATATAGCTCAGTGGAATAAGCGCTTGCCTAGCAAGCGCAGGGTCCTAAGTTCGATCCCCAGTACCGCAAAAAAAAAAAAAAAATATATATATATATATATATATATATATATATATATATATTTCCATGATAAAGAGCAACTGAAGAACTTCATGGGTGCCAAACCATCCTTACAAAGAGTACTAAAAGATATTCTACACAGAGAAAAAAAATGACTGCAATTTCAAGAATAACAATAGACTTCCAGGAAGATGGCCACCGGGTAAGCAGCAGCAGAAGATCTTCCCAGAGGATCACCACACAGACACTGGAATATCACTATTTACAGATGACATGATAGTCTACATGGAAGACCCCAAAAACTCCACCAGAAAACTCCATGAATCAATCAACACATTCAGCATGTGACTGGATACAAAGTTGTCTCAGTTACTTTTCTCTCCTTGCTGAGCCAAAATAACCAATGCTCAAAATGAAGGAAAGATTTATTTAGCTTACAGTTTGTGGAGGTTTCAGTCCATATTTGGCTGGTTCTGAGGCAGAGTGGCACAGAACACAGCAAAAACAACAAGAGGAACTGGGAGGAATGGTGGCAAGCAGCCTCTTCCTCTTCTTTACATATGCAAACTATCTGCCCCAGGGTGGGTGGAGCACTCACAACTCACACCCAATGAATCCGCCTGCCCCATGACTACATGAGGCTTGGGGGCGGGGACCCAGACACAAACCATAAAAGTCAACACCCAGAAATCAATAGCATTCCTATACACAAACAACAAACAGACTGCCAGAGAAATTAAGGAATCCATACCTTTCACAATAGCATCCAAGAAATTGAAATATTTAGGAATCAATCTAACAAAAGATCTATTCAGTGAAAACTACAATACTCTGAAAAAAGAGATCAAAGGGGATTTCAGTAAATAGAAAAATATTCCTTGCTCAAGGGTAGGAAGAAACAACACCGTGCAAAAGGGCCATACTACCAAAATTACTGTACAGATTTAATGCAATTCCCATTAAACTACCATTAGCAAACCTCACAGATCTAGAGAAAACATTCCTTAAATTCATCTAGAACCAGAAGAGACCCAGAATAGTAAAACCAACCTGATAGGTTGGTTGAATCCTGGGAAGTCAGGTGGAATCACAATCCCTGACCTGAAATTATACTACAAAGCTACAATCAACCTGGTACTGGCTAAAAAACCAACCTGAGGAGCAATGGAACAGACTGGAAGATGCAGCCACAACCACAAACACACTCAGCCACCTAATCTTTGACAAAAGTGCCAAACAAACTCACTGGAAGAATAATAGCCTCTTTAATACATAGTACTGGCAAAATTGGTTTGCCACCTGCCAAAGACTGAAAATAGACCCAAGTCTATCACCACGCACCAAACTCAAGGCAAAATGGATTTCAGATCTCAATATTAAAACAGAAACACTAAATCTATTGGAAGAGAAAGTAGGTAAAAATCTTGAAGACTGAAGACATAGGTGTACGCAGAGTTCATGAACAAAAATCAAACCGCAAGGGAAATACTTTAAAGAATCAACAATTGGAATCTCATCCTACTGAAAAGTTTCTGCACATCTAAAGAAATCAGCAGAGTAAAAAGAACACCCACAGATTGGGAAAAAATTTTAGCTGACTGTCCCTCAGACAAAGGTCTTCTATCTAGAATATATAAAGAATTAAAAAATAGCAACTCCCCCAAAATTCAAAGACCTAATCCAGAAATGGGCATCTGAGATGAATACACACTGCTCAGGTAAAGAAATACAAATGGCGAACAAATACATGAGAAAATGTTCAACACCATTAGTCATTCGAGAAATGCAAATTAAAACAACATTGAGATTTTATCTCACCCCAGAAAGAATGGCTATCATTAAGAAATCAATCAATAACAAATGCTGACGAGGCTGTGGAGAAATAGGAAATCTTCTATTGGACACTGGTGAAACCATTGTGGAAATCAGTTTGGAGATTCCTCTACAAACTAGCTCTGGAGGTCCCATTTAATCCAGCTATTCCCCTTCTGGGTATTTTCCCAGAAGTACTGAGAACATCATATCACAGCAATATATGTGCACCCATGTTTATAGCAACACAATTTGTCACAGCTAAATTGTACAAGCAATCCAAATGTCCATCCACTGATGAGTGGATAAAATAATTGTGGTATTTTTATATAATCAAATATTATTCAGCTATAAAGAAAGATAAACTTAAGGCTTGTACAGGTAAATGGTCACAACTACAGACCATACTTGTAAGTGAAATAGATCAGACTTCCACGGGTAAGCAACCTATTATCTCATTAGTGTAAGAATCTGAAAGAGTGAATAAAAATTAAGCAATATGGTAGACATTGTGAAATGAAAGGAAACTGCTCAAAAGTAAAGAGCAACTGGGATGTGGGGAAAGAGAAAAGGAAGAAGGGGAAACTAGATACATATGTATATACAGGTCAGCTAACATACTGTACTAATGACTTCTATCACTTTACTGAAAGGATCAGTTCATGATTAATTATTTCATCAATTTTATATGTCTCTATTTGTTTTCCTGAGAAACCACTTTGAAGATATCAATACATAATACAACCACCATTGTTAATTTCCTACCACTTTGTCTGTAATTCAGTATTGCTTGTATTGTTCTTATGCTATTTTGTAAATGGATGTTTGTTAATATGCTTTCCTTTTATTTTTTAAAATGAACTTAAAAAATAAAGTATCAGATAATAACTGAAGATAATAAATGCCCCTATGCACTCCAACTGAAGAAACTATCAGATGGTTAAACAGGCATAACATTGAGAACATATTAATAAACTGAATTCTGCTACAGTGTTTTAATGGTTTCACATGTCTCCCCAATTGGGGTATGGGAACAACTCCTAATAACCTTACTTCAGTTCTCTCCTCAAATCTATTTGCACACCAAACAAATTATCTTACTAAAATGCTACTCTCACAGTAACAACGTAACGCAAGTTCTCCATCAAACCTAAAATCTTAGGACCCGTTTTTAAATCCTTCACCATTCTACTTCCTGCAACTTCACCTACTACCTTGCTAATATGCAGGAGTAGAGGCTATAGAGGCCCCAACTAGGTTTGTACCATTGCCTACTCTGCTCTAATGGTTTAAAATATGACTCTCTTCATTTATTCATTTCTTATCAATACTTCAGGATCAATCACAAATCTCATACTCCCTCCACAAAATTGCCCGGAGTATTCAGTCCACTAGGGATCTCCCACATTTTTCTATTAACAATACGACCTAATATTTCCTATTTTATTATATGCAACCTTTAACACAGAATTGTCTTATATAATCTTACTCTTTCAAATTAGGTTATAAATTACTCAAGAGCAAAAATTATCTGTCTAAATCTTGGTAGTACTGATTAACAGACAAAGGTACAGCTACTCAAATGTTCAAAAGGCCTAGTTAGTGTCTAACATATAACACATACCAGCAAGGTAGTAAATTATGGTAACTACAATTATGGCAACTATTATAATATAAATTATAGTTTATTCTGTAGTCATTAAGAATAACAACACAGCTATATATTGACATGTAAAGATGTTTACAATAAACTGGTAATGAAAGGTGGTATTTTTAGAGTGGCTACATTTCTAAGTAAACATTTTATGTGTGTACCTAAAAATAATTGCAAGCACTATATTCCAGTTATAAAGTAACAGCTGTCATTGGAAAATGGAAATCACGTCTATGAAACAAAAAATATGTAAGAACACCGTCCCTTCAAAAGAAGTTTAAAAGAAAGTTATAGGTTTAAAGGAAAGTTATAGGCTTAAAGTCAAGTTTAAAGGAAAGTTATAAGGGTTACACAGAATATAATCCCAATACATAAAAATAAAAATCAAAGAAAATGAGTCAAACTTTAAAATGGTACCTATAGTTGGTCTTGTATAACTCTGGTTTTGCTGTTTTATTTAAAATTTTCTACAATAAGGCGTTATTGTTATCATCAAAAAATAAATACTATGCCTAAAACATGGTTTAAGGGAAGCACTTGACTTCCTCGGAGATACAAGAGGGAAAAAAGGGGAGAGAAAAGGAACCTTTGTGGAAGTTGAATAGATGGGAAAAGATTCAAAAGCAATATTCATCCCTAAGCACTTGTATTTTAAGAATGCAAAGAACCTAAGAATGTAATACTTTCATATTAATTGAATGGCCAAGTCCAAACTCAAGAGACAATATTAAGTTAAAAATTTCTCCATGGTTAGGTCAAACACTCAGATCAGACTCAGGCAGTTTAATAGAACCCCTCTTCTCCACTTCATTCATCCTACTTCCAAATTCATTCACAGATTTACTTATTACAGAATTATTTTTTCAGTCAAGAGAAGCATTTGGGGGGAAAAAAAAAAAGAAGCATTTGCTACGACTTTAGCTACTACCCTCTTGTTGCTTGCTAACCCATGTGGAGGTTTGGATTTATTGTATTATGTATCTACTATTTTTACAGTACTTTGTGTTGTTTGCTACTCTTGAGTAGACAGATACCTGTCCCAGAGCAAGAAAATCATCTTAATTATACCATATTAAACAGCCAAGTGTTTTCCTTTCCAGAAACTGTTAAAGTTACAGTATAAACAAGTATGGACAAAGGAAGGAAGTGCCTACTCCACAATGCTAACAGAGGAACAGCAGAGTGAAGTCTGAACTCTTGGCATGGCATTCAGATCCATGGCATTCAGATCCATGGCAACTGATCCATGTTATTCCTCTCTAAGTGTTCTCCACTCACTCCCCACCATTAATTCTTTGACATCAAAAATTTCCTGTAGCAGAACATATCCTACCCACTTCCAACAATGGAGACCAACGTGTGGACACTGGCATCCAAACGTATCTGGAGTCAGAGCCAAGTTCTGCCAGTACAGCCTTTGGGCAAGTCACAACTTCTTTGAGGCTCAACTTCCTCATCTTGTAAAATGATGAAAAAAAAAAAAAAGAAGATAAAAAAGAAAAAAAAAAAAAAACAGGCCAGGGATATAGCTCAGCAGCACCGCACCTGCCTGGCAAGCACCAAGTTGTGAGTTCGATTCCCAGCAACAAAAAACAAAACAAAACAAAAAAACGCCTATCTTGTGAATTAACATGAAGATCAGAAACAACACATGGGAGCAAAAAGACATGCAATACAAAGCTATTTCTTCCAAGGTCTGCACCTCTGTGCATTCTTTTTGCTCTTCCTAGTACATCTGTGTCCCCATCTCCACCTGGAAAATCTTTCAGGGCACAATCTTGCCTCACCTTATGTGAAGCTCTGCTTGACTGCCTTCTACAATTAATAGCTCCTTCCTGTACTAATCCAGTACTGTGTTCTTTTCCCCATCATCATTTTTATCCTATCAAATTGTAATTGTTCTTACCTTTTTACCTGAGAAGACTGGGAGTTCCCTAACATTTTAAGGAATAAAGTATCTTCATAGCATTAGGCATGAGGGACATAGCAGACACTCAAATGTTTTTGAATAAACTAATGAAAACAAATCTAACAAAAATGCTACAAGACACATGGAAGGGGACAAGTGCAAATGTTAGAGAGGTCAAAGACAACGAAAACAGAAAAGAAGCTGTCACACCCGGCAACTAAATTAGAGGCACCCTTGCAGAGATTAATTTTCATGAAGTAGAAATTAGCAGTGACTTATGAGATTCAGTAGGTGAATACGATGTCTTCTTTGGAAAATGAATAATTAAAAGCAGAAAGTACACTGAAAATGAAGCAAATTAGTAGGATGATGAACCAAGAAGTAGAGATTAAGTATTTGAGAAAGACAGAATAGAATAAGCAAGATCTCCAAAAGGGCGCAAGTACACATCAGCCCTGGCGGGGAAAGTATAGGATTAGACTCAACTACATGCCAGAAGAATGGGGTTGAAATGAAACGTTAGTAAAAGCAGTCTGGGAATACCATTTAATTGTTTATAATGGACTAAACTATGTCTAAAAATTTCTCCAGCTCAAAACACCCAGCTATACACTTTTAATAGCAATGAAATGCCTCTTACATCAATCCCTTCCTTCCCACTATTGCCCCAGCAATCACTATAGTATACACTTTTTTGGGAGAGGGCATCTTTTTTTGAGACAGAGTTTCGATATGCAATCCAGGCTGGCCTTGAGCTCATTTTGTAGTCCAGGCTGGACTCAGCTCACAACGGTCCTCCCGTTTCAGCCTCCCGAGTGCTAGAGTTACAGGTGTGCACCACCACGCCCAGCAAGTACACACTTTTAAAGTGAGTATTCTCACTCCTAACCATTTTCTTGCCTCCACTCCTTTTTCTACATCACTACTTGGACTTATCTTCCAAAGTCTTGCTTTACGTTTTAGACTGATGTGAAGATAGATACATACAGGTTTAGGGATACACACACTCACAGACACACAGTATATTATGTTGCAGTATTTGATCTAAAAAATGGGTTTGTTCCCATACAACTAATATGATAAAGAACAAGATGCAACCAGAACAGTAATTTTGTATTCCCCCATGCACAAATGCAAGAAACACTAGGTAAGCATAGAAAATTGCAACCAAGACACATAGAAACACATATGCACAGACCTCAAACATCTACCAGATACTTCAGATACTGCATGTGTTATGAGCCACATCTATCCACTCTATCATTTCACAATAACGAATAGGCTGTAACCCTTCAAGATTTACTGATGTATAAAACACTTCAGCTCTTTTTCAAGGTAACATACATTTATTATAGTACTTATGTATTCTTTAACAACATTTAACAAGTGCAAACTGCCAGTTTTTACTTGGTTTCTCTTTTTACACGCCACTGACACATTCTTTCAGTGGCGTGCCCCCAACCTCATTTTCATATCAAAATGAGCTTCAGAAATTTTTATGCTAATTTAGAGCTTGCATACACATACAATTCAGTTCTGGCCACCAATTTTCCCATGTGATCAAAGTTTACAGAGGAGAAAAATACCAACCAAAAAACCTCTGTACACCACTGCAGAAAGGTCCCAAGGCACAGCTTTGAATGATCCAGACACTTTTCTTAAAGATTGTCTGGGAATTTTAAGACAACTTACTACTCCACCAGTCTGAAAGTCAGGTAATAGGGCAAAGAAGTAGCAGGGACCTTTCCTAAAACAATAATGTTTGAGCATTTTAATAACAATACCACCACAGAAGTTCTCATGATGAAAAAAGTTTTCACGTGTACTACTAAATATCCACACAAATCCATATTTATACTATGATTTCTTACACAAATACAAAGAAACAAGATAAGAAAAACATAAAATGAGTATGACGGGCTTTATTTTCTTGGGCATATTTACATAAAAAACTATACTGGACATACAACTTTAATACACTATGTTTACCAGCAAAAAAATTAATTTAAGATTTAAATTTTACTTACATCACTTTCATTATACAGTATCATCAGGAAGTCTGGTTAAGATTTTAACATCTAAAAGTAACCTCTGTGACTGTTTTAGCTAATACAACCTCAGCATCAATTAACATGTTTCGCATGTTTACTCTGTTCTTCATAACTTAAAATTTAAAGGCTTTTTTTTTTTTTTTTTTTTGCGGTACTGGGGATCGAACTCAGGACCCTGCGCTTGCTAGGCAGGCGCTTATTCCACTGAGCTATATCCCCAGCCCCTAAAGGCTTTTTAAGTATTACTAAAACTATTCTGAAACAAACTGGACATGGCGGCATATGCCTCTTGGGAGGCTGAGACAGGAGGACTGCTGTGAGTTTGAAGCCAACCTGGACTAATGTAGCAAGTTCAAGGTCTCCCTGTGAGACCCTGTTGCATAAAACCAACAACCAAAATATCAAACTCCGAGAGTGACAGAAAAATTAACTCATCCTTTATAACATGCAAATTTTAAAGGAAACAGTAACATAGTTTGTTTATATGCTCATACATAAGCTGTTTAGTCTTAAACTATATAATTTCATTATAAAACATGTCTTCAAGCTATTCTATATTTCAAACTATATTTTATTTTGCTTATACTGTTCACTTAATCTCCTATAATTTATTATAAAGAAACTAAAAACAACTTTTTAGCTACCACAGCTGATCATTTCAGTAAACCCTAGTAACTTCCAAAATACAATTGCCCTATTTCTTTAAATTCAACACAAGACTATTGCTAAAAAATACACAGTAACCCATAAAAACTAGTTGAATGGAATTTTTAAAGCAATAACAAAATAAACATTTACTAGCCAATTTACATGTTAACATTTAAATTTTAGAGCTAATTCTAATTTTCCTAGTTCTAGAAACTATATATTCCTGTAAATTCACTCATTGGTTTGCAGTATATCTTCAAGCTCAGGAGAAAGTAGCAGATGGCTCGTAAGGACTACAAAAGTTACCTAAAACTTAAAAAGTGAAAGCTGCCTCAGCAGTTAACCCAATATGCTAACAACCAGTTGCTAATCAAGAAGGCTAATAATTGGGGGACAAAATTTTTTAAAAAATTTTTGAGATGGGGGTGGGGAGATGGTGTCAGGTCCTCTCTTTGTAGTTCAGGCTGGCTTTGATCTCACTTTGTAGCCCAAGCTGGCTTAGACTTCCAAGAGATCCCCCTGCCTCAGCCTCCCAAATGCTGGGATTACAGGCATGCACGAAAAGGCCTGGCTATAACACAATTCTTGCACTTGACCACAGTTGGATAAAACACCAAAAAAACTGTTATTTAAGGGTTTGAATTGCTAATTACTAAGTATGTACTACCAGTGAAAGTTAAATTCTAACTATACATCAGTTTTTTTTTCTTGCAGTCTTCTAACAAATTCTGCACATGAAAACTGGCAGACAGAATATTTTGCACTAAATATGTGGCATTAATAAATGTTTAAAATGCTCCAAATTTCCAAGTGGCTCAAGTTGTCTCTTTTAAAATATCCACAAAGCCTTTAAATGGGAGGAAAAATGAGAACATTTACCATTCTCACAAGAAGTTTCCATTAGGCAACAGCAGTCAGTTTCAATTTACCCTATACAATAAGTATAATCTATCATTTTGAACATTTCTGTAACACTTTCACAAACATATTTGGATCATACATCAGTCCTGCTAATCCGTATCTTTTTTTTTTTTTTTTTTTTTTTTTTTGGCTTTAATACAGATTGAATCCAGGACTGTTACACTGAACTATACCCTACCCCTTTTTTAGAGACAGGGTCTCGCTAAATTCCTCAGGCAGGACTTGATCTTGTACTCCACCTACCTCAGTCTCTCAAGAGTTCTGGGATTACAGACACGAGCCACCACACCCAGCTCAATTTCATTTAATGATCAGTAAACCAATACAGGGCAATTAGGTCAGTTCTTTCCAAACTTGAGTATACACAAGAATCATTCCAAACCATGTTGAAATATTTTCTCAGGTAACTCCTCCCACCAATGAGGATCCTAGAAGCCCACATTTAAAATAAACAGCACAGAGCTGAACATGGTGAGGGAATACCTGTAATCCCAGCACTTTGGGAAGCTTATGCAGGCAGATAGCAAGTTTGTAGCCCAATCTGGGCAACTCTGGGAGACTCTGTCTCTAGATAAGCAATTTTTGCAAAGGAATGAGTATGTAACTCAGTGCAAAGACCAAAGGTCCATCCCTGGCCCCACAAAAATAACTAAAATGAAACAACACAGATGACACTGGCACACGTGGTCTCTGCCTCCATTCCTACATCTTTTAGGACACTGTTTAAAGTAATATAACTAAGCCCATAAGCCATTTAAAACCCCATAATTATGAATCAATGCAGCCAAATGTCTGAATGATACAGCCTTATAAATCTCGATGAAAGATAATGTAAAAATGTAAATGAACATAAATTATTTTATTAAATTAAAATAACTTAAATATTTCTCATACCACACTCCAATACAAATTAATGATGTAGAAGCCCAAGTTTTATGAAACTTAAAGTTGAAAAGATTCTACCATGATTTCTTCCCTGTGAAATGTGTGAAGAGTTCTATTCAATTATTTTATGTTATTACCTTCTCATGCTTTCAACACCACAGCTAAAACTCAAGCACTAAAGTTCTAGGAACATAAAAAAAATTAAGATGAAAATACAAAAGCACTTAGAGCACAGCTTTGTGAATATACTAAAAATCACTGAAGTAAATAAAACTATGTATTTTTGTTGTTTTTTGTGGTGCTGAGGTAGAACCCAAGACCTCATGCATGCTAGGCAAATGTTCTACCACTCAACTATATCCCTGACCCCAAACTGTACACTCAGTTAAATAAATAAATTCTATGGTGATCATAGCTCAATTTTCCAGAAAGACCATGGAGAAAATTTCAAACCCCAATGCTATAATAATTTAACTTAACATTACACAGCATGACTACTTCACAGCGTAATTTCTGGTCTGCACACATCACAAGTGCAAAGGCTAACAAAGAAATGCCCACTGGCTTGATCAGAACTTTTATTATGTTAATGACACCTTCTACACATTCACTTGCTCTCAGAATTTTCCCTTGAAGTCTCATTTCATTTTTTTATTAAGAAATCTAATTTCAAATTCAGTAGATTGTATCAGTATTTTATATTTTACTACCAAGATCATCTCTGTACTTAAATTAGACATACAGTGTGTAATACACTCAAGCGTAGTAAAACAGTTATCACTTAAGACTCTACTTCAAAGTCTGAAAAAGGTCAGGGCGTGTAGCCCAGCACTAGAATGCTTGCCTAGAATGCATAATGTCTTGGGTTCACTATGCAACAACACATACACACACACACACACTCAAATCAAAAACAAAAACTGTGATGGTTCTTAAGCACCAGACTGTAAAACCAACTCTTAACTCTACTTCTTTCTACACATATAACATCAGTCGAATAACTATCTCTTAGCCCAGTTTTCTTTAGTGTAATTAAATGCACCATTCTACACAAAGTGCCTACAACCACCTCGCAGTTTATAAGCAGACCATCAATGTCATCTACATTATTCTGGTTACAAGAAATATCTCACCTCAAACAATTCATTCCATATCTTAATAATATTAAAATTTCACTTTATTTTACCACGATAAAATAAGGTATTTTGCTAGGTATTTGAGAAAGTGGGGCTTAATTCTTAATAAGCAGTCTCACTGTTTACACTCTCTCCTTCACGAGTCAAATTTTCTCCAACTCTGAATCATTTTCAGTTTCTCTCCTGATTCATCACATACTAAGGTAGAAAGTTTCAACATAATGGGAAAAGTAAAAATGTATTTCTTAATCTACCTGGATTTATGAAGTTTATTATGTAGATTATGTCCCATGCAATATTCAATAAATATACTGAATAACTGGTCTAGGTTATAGTTGCATAAAAGTATTTTCTATATTTTAAATGCCCTCTAATATTCTCTTTTGCCATCCTGATCTCAAGTTATGGAATAGCAAGCCCATTCTGACAGAAAAACAATGTATCATTTAAGTAATCCCAAAGTTCACATTTTTCAACTTCTAGCCAAAAATAAATTTATATTTTGCTGGTGGCATAATGTTCAAATTTTTGCCAAGCAAACAATCCATTAGAGGGTCAAAAACTAATCTGAGCCTATAAACATGATTTAAATTTCTATCCAAGATCATATTTTCACTTAGTTCATTCAAACGTTTGAATTATTCACAATAACCTTTAATAAAATATTTTTAAAAGGAAAATAGATACTAAGTAATATAAAGTAGGTTCTTTTAAGAGCTCCTTTTCCCAGAGGCATACATACACAAAAAGCTACAAAAACATTTAAAATACTGCTCTGTACCTTATTTTCTATGAGGTTTTTTAATAGACACATAATTTATGCCTAGATCTTGAGTCATTTAAACATTAGGCTTCCACTTTCTCCATTAAAAAAAGTAACTACCACAGGAGATTACAATGTGCATTAAGACAGCACATAAAGCAATTCAGTCAAGCAGTACACAGAAACAATTTTAAGTATGTTAACTTTCATTCTTAACTCAAAATTTCAGTGCTATTCCAACCTATTGAAATATTATAGATTCTACAGTAGCCATCACCATTAACTCATTCACCAAACCTTCTCAACAGCAAAAGATGATAAGCACTCTGAAAAGAGAAGCACAATTGTCTAGAAAATATTCAACTACACCCCCGTCTGAGTCAGGGACCCCCGCTCAGGGACCACTGCACTGTACTCTTCACTGAACTTAGCATACTTCATTTTTCACTTAAGAGTACCTTGAAGGCAATGCCTGCATTCATTTCTGCATCCCTGGACTAAAGCCTAATAGTTTAACTCTGACTCAAATTAAAATTACATGGAGAGCTTATAAAAATATTAACATCTGGGATCCTACCCAGATCCATTAAATCATAAGGTCTGGGGGAGAAGGCAAGGAATCAGCATGACGGAGGATTTCTTTAAGATTTGCACAAAATATCAATGTGCTCCAGGAGTTATGAACCACTGCACCCTGACACTTAGAATACTGTATGTGCATATGCGTGAAGATGTAGGCTTTAATATACACAGAAATACACGACTCTACTCAAGACTTTCGTCCTTTATAGCTGCTCTCAGCCCACTCATGCCTTTATACACAGTTGGGGGCAAGACAAGGTCTTGCTATGTGTAGTTCAGGTTGGCCTTGAACTCACTATGTAGCCTAAGCTGGCCTGGAACTCAGGACGATTCTCCTGCCTCAGCCTCCCAAATGCTGGGATTACAGGTGTGCATTACCATACTCAACCCACAAACACATAGTATTTTTCATAAATAACCCCTTACAGGCTACTCTACATTTGCTTTTAAACTGTTAACTCAATACTTAAGACTTTTCATGTAATTATGCCTTATATTCCTTTCTAGATTACTGCTTTGCTTCTTGAGAATATATTCTGCCTTATTCTTCTTTCTCCAGTGCTTAGTGTAAGTGCACTGAAAACAGACATGTAATCAACATTTGTCTCACCTGATAAACATTATTGACAGGACTTGTCACATCCAAATTATCCAGTTCAGGCTGCTACCCCAAAAAAGTAAAAATTCAGAAAAACGTTTTCTAGAATTTTTCTAATGAATGACAACTAAAGTTTATCTCCTATTAAAAAGCATATGAATGCTTGTACTTTCAGTCACATACACAGTGCCTACATTATATCCTCCCCTCCATCAGCCACTTTTCATTTTTAACCTGCTTCCTTCTAAAACCATCTCCTACCTGATTTTGCTATGTTTAGGCACTGTCACACACCTCTACAACATTATATAATATTCTCTAATAAATTGAGTGAAAGACAGCCACAATAAGTCACACAGATAGTTAATATATACTTCTTGAAGGAAGTTGTTTATCAGCAACTCAAAGAGGCAAAACTTGGCTGGAAATATCATCTTAAAGTAAAAACGATATTAAATTGTAGGTGTAATTTTAACTCTTGATTGATGATCTCCATCACTTTATAATATTTTTAACTCCTGAAAAGTTTCTTTTCAAACAACAGCACTAAATTGTATCACACAGAATACTCCACAGCAAGGAGCATTATGACTGTTGAAAACTGAGGAAAAATGGCATACAATTCTAAAAAAGTAACAATTTAAAGTGAAAATGGTTCACCAGCACAATTTTGCATCATATGTTTTATCACTATTAAAACAGAAACCTTCTCCAAAGAACTGAAAATATGGTAGGAAGGCACTGAAAAAGTATGTTCACTAATTGGATACAGTGCTGTGGTAAAGTGTTTACGTTTTGTTGGGTCCTACACCTTGAAACAGATAGAGCCACTTACTACTAGAAAAAAGCATGTCTCAATTCCCTGTTCAATAAAAAAGGTTCAAATTCCAAAGGCAAAAAAATGGTACCTTGGGTTGTTTGTTTTTAAGGAAGATTAAATGTAGGAGTTGCCAACACCCAAACGGAAAACATTCCAGAGTATTAGACTCAATTGTAGCGGGGAGTCATCTACATTCTCAGCACTGTGTTCCTCCGTCAAAGCAGCAGTATTAACAAAGGATGTTTCTTAGGCTCTCACAAAATACACCCTACTTATTTCCCCTAGTAAACATTACTCTTGGTTTTTAAAAAGTATTTGAAAAATAATTTTAGTACAAGCAGCCAAAAAGTGAAGTTTAACATCTGCCAAGATATTTCCCAAAATAAGACCCCTGTCAGCTGAACAATGTGCAAAAGACTGAAAATGATAAATTCTTTTATTTAGGCCGTAAGTTATTTTAAAAATAAAGTTGAGGAATGTAATTTTTCCAAAGCCTGTCTTCAACGTCCCCTTAATTTTCATATTTCTAAGTTAAGAAAAAAAAAAACCTGGAGATTTGATTACCACTCTTACGAATTCCTTTTAAAACAATTTAATGAATAACATATTTTATGGGAAGTAGCAAACCACAGAGGACAGTTCTAGCGGCTGATAAAAATCTCTCAGAAACATTCATACTAAAATATACCCTACAAAGACACACTCTGATTGTTCACATATGGAAATAATTAATATTTAAAGTTGAGGTCTATTTAATACTGCCTCAACTTATCACCAAAAGTTACTACTAAGCTTAATACAAGTGTTTTTACTTACGACATAATTAAAGTTAGGGAATTCCTAATAGCTTATATAGTGGGCAACAAAGTTGAGTAAATTAGAAGGCTAAGAGTACTGGGAAAAACGCAAACTCTAAAGGGCCAATGAGAAAAAGATGCAGCTACTTTGGGTGGAAATATAGTTGAACCACTTCCCATGCACAGCGAGGTACTATTAAAGTAACTCAAACTTGTTTGGAACTGTTTTGTTTTACACAAATGTAGGTGCAATTATACACTAAGTCAAATTTTCTTACCAGTCATCTAATTGGCTGCTGCTGCCTACAGAAATGTTTAGAGACTGCTCAAAAATACCAAAAACACACAAAAATATATCTACCACAAATGTTTTCGAGATATTAAGCACAAGAACAGATCTAGGCAAACAAAACTGTAAGCTGATACAGCATCCCTATTGTCCAAAGTATGACTCAGAAAAAAACTTGTGTCTGTGTTAGGAAGCACTATGCACAACACAGTGCATATGTTCATTTGGGTGTACGCATCTTGGGCTCGACCCAAGATAAAGCTCTTTGGACACTGCTCCGGGTATATTTTCTTAACAGGTACTAAGAGGGAACAGGATATAATCTGCTAACCTGAGACAGACCAGTGAGAAACTCAATATGTCGTCATCACCATTAATCAATTTTCCCGACTGATCAAGCTACCTAGGTAAGCGCAGGGAGGAAGACCTGGAGCCCTGCGCTGTCCAGCCAGCAGCTCCATAGTACTGCCCAGGATCTGAGAGCGCAGCCAGGAAACTAGGAAAAGCACGTGTCCCAGTCTGGGTTTAGGGAACTTCCCAGGAAGCATCTGCTCAAAGGAAAGCTCCATCACCCTCTGCCGCCTAGCTCGGTGAAACTCCGGGCCCGGGGTGCTCCGGATGGAAGCCCGCCGCCCGCCGCCGCCGCGCCGCTCACCTCCGCCGCGGGGATGTTGACCACGCCGGTGGAGCGCCGCTTCTCCCGCAGCTTCCTCTTCTCGATCTGCCCCTTGCCCTTCCTGGCGCTGGGGCCCGAGCTGCGGCCCTTCTCGGGGGCGCCGTCCTGCTCCTCCTCCTCGCCCCGCGGCAAGGGGGCCCCCGAGGCGCCGGCGGCGGCGGGGGGCTCCTCCTCCGGCCGCCGCGGGACGGGGCCGGCCCGGGTCAGCGCGGCGGGGCCGCCCGCGCAGTTCACGCCCCCGGGGCCGGGGGCAGCAGGTGCGGCCGCGCCTCCCGGGAGGCTGCCGTGGAGCTCGGCGGGCGCCCCCGAGGGGGGCTTGGCGGCCGCGTCGCCGCTGGCCCCGCCGGCGGCGGCCGGGCCCTGGGGGTTCTGCTTGGCGCGCATCTTCTCGCGCTTCGCCTTCCACTCCTCCAGGAAGTCTGCGGTGGTGCCGCCGAGGCCGCCGCCGCCGGCCCGGTAGCCGCCAGTCGCCATATTCCCAGTGGGGCCGGCGGAGTTCTCACCTCCGCAGCCCGCCCCGGTCCAGCCGCCGCCGCCGCCTCTGCCTGTCCGCGGCCAGGAGGGGGCGAGGGCAGCGATCCCGGCGCCGGGCGGCCCGGCCCCGCGCCGAGCAGAGGGTCTGAGGAGAAACACAAAGCGGGCGGGAGGAGCGTCAGGTCCCGGCCGCCCGAGGGTCGCGGCGCGCTCCGCGTCCCGCCCGCCCGCGCACCTCCGCCGCCGCCGCCGACACCGCCCCCAGGGAGGGCAGAGGGGCTGACCCCACCCCCGGCGCGCCGCCCGCCCGCCCGCCCCGCGCCCTGGCAGCCTGCGGACGCGGGCCGGACCCCGCCACCTGTCGGCCCGTCGGGTCGTCCGCTCCCACGGCGCGGGCGCCGACTCGTCCCTCCTTCCCGGGCGCGGCGCGGAGCGGGCTGCGCCGCCGCAGCGGACGGGCGCGCAAGTCCCGCGGGCGTCGCGGGCAGTCCCTTACCTCCGGGGAGTTTGGGGACGTGGGGCGGTGCCCAGGTTAGCCGACGCCGCGGTGCGCTCTCCGGGTACGCGGAAGGAGCCGCGGCCACCCTGCCGTCCGCAGATCGCGGCGGTCCCAGGCCGGAGGGAGGGAGGCGGGGAGCGGCGGGACGGGAGCCGAGCGCGGCCGAAGCGGGGCGGAAAGGGCCGAGGCGGCGCTTGGCGGGGCGGGGGGCGTGCCCGGCGAGACCCCGCCCCCGGCGCTCAGGTGCGCGGCACCGCCCCCGGCCCGCCACCCTCCCCGGGCTCTGGCGGGGACCGCACGTTCCTGGGTCCCCGCTCCCCGAGTGCAGGCGCGAGCGGCTGTCCACGTCCGCCTGCTCGCCCTCCGCCCCGCGCGTCTCCCTCCCTCTGAGGTACAAGTCGTACTGCTCGAGGGAGAGTTCCGAGTGTTCCCGAGAGGGAAAGCGCGGTGGCTCGCGCGGGCCCCTGACCGGCTGGCGGGCGGGAAGGCGCCCGCCCCTTCTGCGGACTGCGCGGCGAGCTGGGACGCCCAGACGCCGTCCGGGTCGGGGCCGCGCCCGGGGAGGGGGCTCGCTGGCTGGAGGGACCGACACTGTCCCGGAATGAGCGAGAGTTTGCGCGTAGGTTTTCAGGCTGGAGAACTTGTCCTGGCTGTTGCGGCCTGACGCGCGACTCTCCTTACCCGGTCTCGCTCTTCACAGGGGGGCCGCTGGCAGCCAGCCGCCTGCCGAAGCGCGATGCATGCACCGACCCGGATCTGCGAGGAGCTGGAGCGGCGATGGTCCCTACTTTGCCGCGCCTCCTCCGCCTCGCGTCCAAAGCATCTACGATTTCCGGCCACTGCTGGGCGGCACCTCCCTATGTCCAAGTAGTGTCAGGGCGCATCGCTGTCGCAGGCTACAGGTGCCAGGTCTCCATTTTGTGAGAAGTGGGAAAGTCCCGAGTCACGCTCTTACCTAACAGAGGCCTGCCTTCCCACTTGCCAGGCCGATTTTGCCCAGGTGGCAAATGGTAGGTGAGCGGCCGTGGGTGCCCGCTGTAGGACTGGGACAAGGAGGCGTGAGTCACTGCCTTGAGAGACGCGCAGGCAGCTGTGGTCTGCGGCCTGTCTCTTGTGCTGCATGGGAGTGTACCCGGGAGAAAGCTCTGGCGGTTTCTTGGAAAATCAAAGACTTCCTTTGGGGATAGGTTTTGGAGGCTGAGTGACCATTTGCCCAACGGGCATCACCCACCTGGGTGCACCGCCCGAAATTTCTCAATTACGGAGTCACTGTGTTCTAAGTTTTAAGGAGAAGTGGAGGGAGGGTTGAGTGCTAAATGTATTCCCTTTCCGCGTTTTGTATCTTAGAGGATTTTTGTGGGAGAAGCTGCAGGATGTGGTGGAAAGGGAATATAGTCAACCTGGATACAAAGGTCAGGGAGCTGAGCACTCCTGAGTGTACGCTGACAGCCTCTGACACTCAGCAGCTGTTGCTACCGTAAAAAGCAGCAATATCGGCATATATTTTTAAGCTATTTTATAAATTTGACACTGCGTGTACAATGTGAAGGTTCAAGGAACGCACTGAATATACTCTCCTATCAATAATTTATCCCAGTTACCTGAGTCTCTGGAAACTGTCTGGAGAGGGACTGGGGATATAGCTCAGTGGCGCAAGCACCTGCCTGGCAAGTGCAAGGTCATGAGTTTGATTCCCAGTACCAAAAATCAAAACAAAAAGAATCTGAGGAGAGAGGAAGGAAAAAAAACAGAAACTATTAAAAATATAACCTGGAAAGGATAGAATTTTAAATGAACCAAGATAACACACCACATAAATTCATCGTTGCATCTTTTAGACCAGTTTTCTTAATATTAATCGACTCTGAGTCAGGGATGTTGGCTGCTACTGACTTGTGTGGCTTTGGACAAGTTGCTGGATTGTTGTGCCTCTGTTTACTTACATATAAAATGGGGGTAATAATACTTGCTGCATTGTGAGAGCATCGTGAGAGTGCCTAAGGTCTCCAGATAAAAGGTAATATATGAGCAATAGACTGGTTATTAGTCTGTAAAGTGCCCTAGGAACAATGGATGAAAGAGGTTGCTGAGGTACAAAGCACTGTGTTTTATTGTTATCGCTTATTATACCCTTTGTCTTTACCATTCTTGTTACTCCCAAAGGTACAGTTCACAACCACACTGCTTCATCATTGCACCAGGGTATTTGGCTGAGTCAGGTGCGCTCTAAACTGCAAGATGTTCACATATCCTCAATCTTTATGTATGGCGTTCTGATGAAATAGTTGGTTTCCCAATCTCAGCACAGCTGACCTGGTGGCTGGGTAGGTCTTTGGTTTGGGGTTTGCCCTGTGCATTGTGGCACCAGTGATTTGCACCTGAGACCAGTAGGAGCCATCCACCTTGTAACACTGCCAAATGTTACCGGGGGGCAGTTGAGACCCTCTGAGTTGGCCTAAAATTAGTCGTTTGAGTGACCCACTTTGCCCTTAGTAATAAAATCTCAGAGAAACTTACTGTAAATGTTGTCTTCATTAATGTTTTCCAAACAATGGATTAACTATGATGCAAAACACCCCATTTATATGTGTTGAAATAATAGTGTATTGGGAAATAGTCATTTTGACCTCCATGCAAGTTTTTCTGAAACATATGGGATTAATAATACTGTTCTGTCCAATAATGTACAACAGCAGGGTCATGTGGGATACTATGACTACCTATCCTAGGGGTTTTTAAATAACTGTTTTTCCTTATTTTTCAACTTATCTCCTTCCTTTTCTTGCATTTAGACAGAACCTTTTCTCTTCTTTTCTCTTTTTTTTTTTTTTTTTTTTGTCTCTTTGAGATAGGGTTTCACCATGCTGTTCAGGCTGGCCTTGAACTCACTTTGTAACCCACACTGGCCTCAAACTCTCAGCAGTCTTCCTGCCTCAGTTTCCCAAGTGCTGGGATTATAGGCGTGCACCATCTTGTGTTTAAAATGGGCTTCTTGCCATATTTTTCTATGTAGAACTCACAAATCTGTACCCAGACTTGCCCTTCTCAATGCAGTGTAACACATTGGGTAATCTATTCCATCTAGTTTGCTTCTTCTTAGCTACCTATTTTCTGGAGCCCCGCCCCATCACTGGCTTCAGCCTGGACTGATGTTAAGGCCTGTTCCTTTGTGGTCATCCTGGGATTGTACTTTCCTAACTAACATCTTGGAATCATTTTCTGTGTAAACCACCTTCTAAATTCTCTGTTTGTCTCTCTTAATTCTTACCCTTTGTCAGTGGAGTACATCTGGTATATTTTGGAGATAGTGTAAATAACACCTTCATAGAGACTTTGAATATTAGAAAATGTTTTATCTTTCAGTTGATTAATAGTTAATTAGGGCATAGGACTCTAGGTTGGAAATCATTTTACTTCATAATTTGAAAGTATCAGTATATTTTCTAGTTTTCATAGGTGCAGTAAATGGCATTCTGATTCTTTCTATTTTCTCCCTGACAGTTTTTCTGAAGATTTTCTGAAATATCCAGAAGAGATGCTCTAATTGGAATATTTTTCGTGATTATGTTAGGTTTCCAGTGGACCCCTTTAATCTGCCAACTGCCCTTGCATTGAGAAATTTCCTTATCCTGTTTTTTCAGTAATTCTTTCTGTTTGGTTTTCCTTTCTCTCTTCCTGGAATTTCTGTTAAGTAGGTATTAAACTGCTAGGAGTCCTCTCCTAGGTTCGTAACTCATTTTCTGCCATTTTCCAGGGCCTTGGCATATTCCTCTACTTTCCGCCGCATCACCTCTGCTTTGTATGCACCTTCCTGTTGAGCTTTTGTTTCTACCACTGCTTTTTCTGAGATCCTTTTCTTCTCTGAACATTTCTTTTCCACAGCACTCTGTTCGGATGTCATGTAATCAGCATCTTTTCTCTCCCCTTAAAGTTTAAAGATTTAAGATTCTTTCAATCCTCCGCTGGCCCTGCCCTGTTTCTTGCCTCTGGCTCTCCTCTTTCCTTTGCTTGTTTTAATCTTCATCTCTCACATGGGAGCCCTGCTCATCAGCGTTCACTCACCTGTTTATGACTGCAGCATCAGAAAGCTGCCTGGAAGCTCTCCTGTGAAAGGGCAGCGCTTGCTGGTGGACAGCGGTGGTTTACGGGGCTCCTGTTAGGATGCAGGCATTTTGTGGAGGCGTGTGTCCTATGTCAGCATCTGTGGTGCCTCTGTTTCAGCTGGATTAGTCTCTGAGCAAATGGAGTTTCTGCATGTGTTGCTAGTTACCAGCTATTTCAGGTGTCAAGTAAGGAAAGTGGATGGGTGGACTGTCATTACTCAACATGCAAGTTGTTCAAACTCTGTGTTCCGTATGGCTGGTGTTCTGAAGTTCAGGGCATTTATGATTCAGTATCTATAGCGTCTGAACTTCCAGTCCTGTGCCAGAATCACAAGAATCAGCTTCCTTGCTGTTGAGCCCTGCAGAAAAGACTAGAGAATGTAAATGTTCCCTGTGCTCGTTTCCAACTTATCCTTCTGTTTTCACCCCATCTTTTCCCTTTTCAGAAGTGTGTGCAGCTACTTCCAATATGGAACCATTCATCAAGGGCCTGCAGCACAGAGGATGACTTCTTATTGACTTCGTCCCCTGTTAGGTTGTTAGAATTCACCTTTGTCTTTTCTGCTAAACTATCAGCTTTCTGTCTTTCACCTTCAAAAGTTTTGTCTGTATGTTCTGTCTCTTTTTTGTTACTGGTTTATCATTTGCTTTTGTTTTAGTGAAGTTACTTGAGAGAGTAGAGGTTAAGGATGTATTAATCCAGGTGCGGTGGCACACAGTTGTAATTCCAGAACTCTGGGATACTGGGGCAGGAGGCTCACAAGTTTGAGCCCAGCCAGCACCAGCTATTTAGGAATTTAGGGATAGCTCATCTCAAAATAAACAGATAAATAGGCCTTTGCATATGAAGCAGTATAAAAGCTTTGGGTTCAATCCCCAGAATCTCCAAAAAAATATTTTTTAATCCATCATGTTTAATAGGAAGTACAAGTCATCTGCTTTGCAGATTTCCAAGATATGTTGTAATCTACTTTGTAATTGAACATCAGTACAGAGCTCTACGTCCTTTTTCCCTTCTCACTGAATTACATCATGAGCACATACTGATAAACACAGTAAGAAAGAACTTTACAAAATGTTCACTCTTCTGTAGATTGTTTTTAAAGGTATGGCCCCATTACATTATATAATGTTCTCATTATTTAAGAAAAAACTAGGGCAAAATTCTGACATCAATGTTGCATATAGATGTATTTTTCTTTTCCAACTATTTTGTTTTCTTTAACCATGTTTTCTTTATATGTTATGTAACTAGTAAATTTTCCTTTTTTCTCTGGCTTGCAGATAATCTTAAACCAGATTTCACAGAACTAGGGAAGGTTTGGGTTTTATGGTGCTGAATTTTATATTGGGTGGCCTTTCTTTAACAAAAAGAATATTTAGAATGAGCAAGAAATTTTTTTTGTGACTGTTAATTTAACCAAACTAACAAATACTATAAACCTTACAAAACTCTTAAAAAATGACTTTACTGACATATGACTTAATTTCTGACACAGCTCTATAATACTGTTTCATACTAACTGTTGATTTTATTATTTAGTGATGCATAAAGTATGTTACTTCACATGCACATGTATCCAATGTTTGACATATATGAAGCAGAAAAACTGATAGGGTTTTTGGCTATATATAATCTCTAATTGAAGGATTGCTCAAATGAAGTTAAAAGTACATAAAATGGACTACTTTCCGATATACATTATAAAATAAATGTGTCAGATACTGGCTTACAACAGTAAACCACTCTCATTAAGATACTGAAAATTGATCCTACATATGAACGCCATGTTATTTTAGATCTAGTTTACATTAACTGTTATGCAAAATATCTTGTAATATCCTTATTTCTGCCTAATAAAAATCTTACTACTTCTGTTACCTGAAGAGTTTCTATCACCTTAAAACCCTTTTAACCTTTGTTTTATATAAATGTGAATATTCCAGGCTAGAGGTTGATTTTTTACTCAATTTGGATTTTATTAATTGAGAATTTAATCAGTTCATGAGCATGATAACTTCTGTCCCATCTCTTTTATACTAATTTTAAAGTTTCCTTGCTATTTTTCCTGTGCTGCTTTTTCTTTCACTTCCATGTAATTCCAAAAGCTTGGTATGTGTATACCCTACAGTCCACTCAGCAATAAATTGGCTTATATGAACTACTATAAGATGCGGTAACCATCATGTTTCTCTTTTCAGCATATCAAAAAAATGTTTATGTACTTCCCTCCAACCAGTATTTTGGAAATGTTCTTCTTATTACCATCAATCTTTACATTACAGACAAACTTGCTAGAGTTTTTTCTCTGTAATTAAACATAAAGGAAATAAAAGTGTACCATTTTCCATTTTTGTCATATTAACAGTGGAAAATCTTTATTGTATTTGTCCTGTCTGCGGTGGCAAAGTACTTTTATTTTATATACATTTGGCTTAACAGCATGCATCCTTATCTTTAATCCAACATGGCAAAAGTACAAGAATATTTGAATATTTGACATGCTCTTTGACAGTCTGAAACTCATAAACTGAAATTTTTACATCTAGCTTACAAACCTATTTTTGCATTTAGTTTTATTATCCTATATGTAATAATTTTAGGCTTTCTGCTTCTTAACTAGTTTTAATGCTTACCATCAGTTCTTTTGTGTAGTTATCTCCCTGCTCTTTAGTTATTTTTAAGTCATGTTCTCTGCTGCTGCAATAAATCATTCAGCAACATTTTCAGAGAAGATTCTTAGTGGATATACTTTTTTAACCCCTGGATATCTGAGTCTTCCAGTTGCTTTTATACAGAAATAATAACTTGGCAGGGTATATAATTGTTGGTTCAAAATTATTGTCCCTTAAAATTCTGCAGAAATTATTCCATTGTCTTCTGGCACTTAGAATTATACGAGAAAAATCTGAGGTCAGATTTGCTTTTCTGTACATAATCTGTCTTCGTCTGGATACCTTCAAATTTTCCTTTATCTTTGAAATTTTAAAAAGTCTCCAAGAAAGTATCGGTGCTGCTTTCTTTTAAATTGTAAAAGTATCCTGCGAACCTTTTCTATTGATAGACCTACTTCATTTGTTGATTCTGAAAAATTTTCTTCAATTAGTTCCTTAAGTATTGTTTCAGCTTTATTTGCTTTGTTCTCTGTTTCAGGAATTCCTATTATGTATAGATTGTATCCCCTGACTGGCCTTCTAGGTGTCTCTCTCTTTTTTATTTTAAAGAGAAAAGAACAAAAACAATAACAAAAACAAAGCAACACAAAAACAATAAAAATGATACAGAATTTCAGAACAAGATGATAGGAAATTAACAATGGTTGTTGTATTACATATTGTCTTCAAAGTACAGATGATCAAATATGGGTATGCAAGATTGATCAAACAAACACTGCTCTTTTCAATAATTCAATAGAAATGAGTAGTACAATTATCTTAGCTATCCTGTGTGTATATATATTATTTTTTCTTCTTTCTTTCTCCTTTCCTTCATCCCAGTTATTTCCTTTTAGCAGCTTCTTTCCCTTTCACAGTATCTATTGTACCTTTCAGATTTTATTTACTCTTTCAGGTTCTTACACTAGGAAGACAATATGGTGTTTACACATGTGGGTCTGACTTCACTTATGAGTATGATTTCTAGTTGCATCCATTTACCTACAAAAGCCTTGGGGTAGGCAAAGACTTCATGAACAATACCTAAACTGCACAGGAAACACTTCAAAGAACCAACAACTGGGATCTCATCCTGTTAAAAAGCTTTTGTACAGCAAAATAAATCACCAAGACAATGAAAGACAAGACAATGAAAAGACAGCCCACACAGTGGAAAAACATTTCAGCTCACTGTCCCTCAGACAAAGGTCTTGTATCTAGAACATACAAAGAATTGAAAAAATCAGACTCCTGAATTCAAAGACTTAGTCCAAAAATGGACATTTGAGATGAATATGCACTTCTCATGTGAAGAAATACAAATGGCAAATAAATGAATACTTAATATCATTGGTCATTCGAGAGATGCAAATTAAAACAACACCGAGCCAAGCACACACCAGCACTCGGGATGCTGATGCAGGAGCATCATTGTGAGTTCAAGACCAGCCTGAGTTACAAAATGAGCGCAAGGCCAACCTAAACTGACCCTGTCTCAAAAAGCCCAAAAAAAAAAATTTCATCTCATCCCAGTAAGAATAGCTATCATCAAGAAATCAACCAACAACTAATGCTAGAGGGGCTGTGGGGGAAAAAGGAACCCTCTCCACTGTTGGTGACAATGTAAACTGGTACAGCCACTTTGGAAATCAGTCTGGAGATTCCTAAAAGAATTAGGATTAGAAGTTCCATTTACTCCAGCTATTCCCCTTCTGGGTATTTCCCCAGAACTGAAAACATCATACCACAGCGATATATGTGCACCCATGTTTACAGCAGCACAATTTGTCATAGCGAAATCATGGAAACAACCCAAATGCCCATCAACTGAGGAATGGGTAAGAAAGCTGTGGTATTTTTTACAATAGAGTATTACCCAGCTACAAAGAAAGATACCTCTTTTTGCTCTCTCTTCTTATCTTGACTTCTGCCTTTTGCTCTACATTTGGTGAAGATTTCTCTAGTTTTGCATTTACTTCAGTAATTTGACTTTTCCAGCTTACACATTTCCATTAACTCAAATTCCAGAAATCTTCCAAGTGCTCTGTTATTTGCTTTACCACTGAACATGTCTTCAGTGTCCTCTATAATTAGATGTTTAGCACTTTGTAGTTCTTCTGTGTAGACTGACATCTGTTTTGAGAGGAGGCATTTTCTCCATTACTTGACATTGTTCTTTTCCCCTAAACTACAGTATTATGACATTTTCAGTGACTCTTCTTAGCATTGGAATCCAAAAGTTAAAGGAGGTTTTCAGAATCATGGAAAACTGAAAAATATCTGAACTCTGTAAAGTTCTATATCATACTATTCCCATCAAAAAGGAACTATATATTGGGCATTCATAATTTTACCCAATAAATATTATCAAATATATTCCTGGTAAGAGAAAACTTTCATTTTGACTAGATATCAAGGAAAGCAGAATTACCTGTTTATTTTACATGCGTGATGATTGGCAGATTCCCTAAAGGCTGGCTTTAATGCCATTGAACTGTAGCATCTCCCATGAGAAGCAACTTCTTGGTTTCTGTCATCAGCCCCGTTTCCCATCACTCTTACTTGCCACAGAGCTCCTAGTGGATGGAAGTCTTACCCTCTGCTCCTATTTACGTTCACTATAATTTCTTCAGTCTTCTGGCATCTGAGGTCCTTGGCCTCTTCTAATAATTTTTTTTCTCTTTACCCCTGTTCACTGAAGCATTCCCAAAGTTAGTCTCTTGATGTCATCATCACTGGGGAATGCACCTCTAGAATCTGTTCTGAGCATCCTACTTTTCAGCCTTGACCTCCTCCCCGTGTGGAATGCTTACTCCAGTGCCCCCACTCTGACCATTCCTTACATTGTCCTACCGTTTTCCTTGTCACTGCTTTTCATGTCCTAACTTTCTTACTCAGCCGCAGTTCTGAAGATGACTTCTTATTAGCATCCTCTCTGTATATAGGTGATCAGTAAATTTAAAGTTGACAACGCTTTCTAACCTATTTTAAATGCAAAGCCACAGTCTAATGTGTTGGGCGTACCGTCTGGCAGCTCTGCGATCCTGGTGAGCCCACTTTGCTGTGTCCCAAAATGACTACTTCACATCATCTCTTAAGCCTCCATGATCTATTTGTTCCAGTGTCACTCTCAGTTTATGATCTTGTCTCTGTGCGTTACGGGCCAAAGTAAGAGCACTCAGAGCAGAGATCCTCGTCTTCCCAAGACAACTCTGCCTGCCCTCCTGCACCTGTCTGCCCTTTTCAGGTGGAGTTCTCGGCCTCTCTCCAGTGCAGCCCTATTCTGTCTCTTTATTTCTAAGTGCTTTTTTCTCACCTTTGTACCTGTCTCCCGTGCATGATCAATCTCTTCTCTACCGACTCATCCCCTTAAGCACAGAAGTGATCTGTAGTGGTTCCCTCTGTCTTAGCCTTCAATTTACCCTCATAACAAACTTTACAGCCAGATAACTTTCTCATCTCACATTTCCATAGGAGAGAAGGCCCACACTGGGCTCACTGGGCTAAAAGCAAGAGGCCAGCGGGCTGCGTTTCTTTGCTGGAAGGGTTCAGAAGGATTAGGGGAGAAAACGCTGTCTCTGTCTCCCCGTCCCCTTCTTTCTTTCTTCCTTTCCTTCTCTCTTTCACCTCTAGAAACCACCAAGTTCCCTGGCTGCTAGTCCTCCTCATTCATCTTCAAAGCAAGCAGTACTGTTTGTCTTCTCTTTCGCCTCCCTCTGACATTTTTTTCTTCTTACAGTAACAGGAGTCAATACAGAGCCTTCTTGCTGAGCTGCGTCCCCTGCCCCTTAGAGTTAGGGTCTCCCTAAGTGACTGAACTGTCCAGCCTGTGCTCTGCTGTGGGCCCCGCTGAGGGCGCCTCACGGACTGGACCCGCCCCCACCCATAGCACAGCGACGGGGCGGAGCCGGGCGGTCCGCTGTGAGCATAGGTGCTTTTCCACCTTCGACCATGGCACTTTGTATACACCCATGTATGTTATAGTATGGTCTGAGGCAGCTGTATCTCTTCCCAAGGCGAGAGTCCAGGGGTATAGATAAACCCAGGAGTACAGTTATTATCACAGGGAAGATGACTGATTGAGTGGTAGGGCAACGGAGATGAGGGAGGAGAAAATTGAACGATCAAATGGGCCATCATCTGTGTAACTGAGTGACAAAGGTGAAGGTAACATTATGTAGGACAGCATCCAGAGCTAATTCCCTTCTATGTTCTCTATAATTCTGTATTTCCTCAGTCATTTTTGTATTAACAGAAGTGAAGATAACTTTATATTATACAGCATCCAGTGCAAATTCCCTACTATCTTCTCTATAATTTGGTATTTCCTTTAATGTTTTTGTGTTAACTAATG